>JANTEX010291361.1:0-11207 GCA_024741295.1 Macrocera vittata | reverse complement strand
ATGCATCACTCTACACTGCGGTGTAGTGTAGTGAATAAAACGACTTTTCGTTAAAAAGTGTGCTTGGTGTATACACCTAGTACACCAGTGTAGAGTTAAAAACGCACCATTAGTCTCAGTCACAAATCTGTTTGTAAACATCGTGTACTATCAATTTGTCTATATCATAAATGTTCATTCTTGTTGCCAATTCTTTTATTTTTCCTTAAATGCCCGAGAATGGGAACCTTAACACCGATTCTGGACCAATCATGTCGTATTCATAAACCCTTATGGCCAACTTATCTGCCTCGTTACCGTCAATTCTTGAGTGTTCCGAATCACTCATATCAATGTAACATTATGTCTCTACAAAACGATCCAACGTTATCTTACGCTCTCAGACAAGTTTTGAGTATTCTGAGAAAGACTAGCAAATGATAATTCTGTCATTAGGTACTGTTCTCACAACGAGCAATGATTGCCATTATTTCAGTCTGAAAAATACGAAAGAATGTGTCCTTAATGGAATCATCATGAATCAGCGATTCCGTGTTGTTCCATTATAATCTGTTTAGAATGTTTACTTCGCTTAGAACCCTTTTGAGCCATTGGTAAGCGTGTCCTCTTCTTAGTTGTTTTCATGCAGATTAAACCGATTGCTGAATTCTGCGTGCATGATTCTCCAGATTGCCTGTAGTTCAAGTTAAATTACTGGCTTGGATAGAAAAGTCTGCTGTTGCAGAGACAGAGGACAAAACGATGGATCACATCATCTCAACCAGAAGGTTCGACGAACACTTAAAAGTAGTAATACTTGAAAACGACTTTTTGGGGCGACGGTTCTAAAATAGAAGGTAACGTAGGAGCGGATGACTTCTCCGAAAGCCGTGGTATTGCAGAGAAATACAAATTGTCCAAATTCTGTACAGTATTTTAAGCGAAATACTAGCAATTCTTAAGTGCAGCACTAAATTACTACACATAAATCTCGTAGGTAAAATAGTGAGTCTCTGTGTCAGACTGCACTTAAAGCTTTGACTTTGACTTCAACTCTAAAATTACTCTTGACTGTCATGATTCTCTGAGTACACTTGGAGAATGAAATATGGCAGAGCTGTACTGGGTCATCGTAACTAGGAAACGAAAACACGGATAAAATGGAGGGTTTTTGCACCACTTCAATACCTCTATAATAAAGCTTATAAAACCGTATTTACGCGCTTAAACCGTAACTCGCGAAATGCCAGAGGATGCAGATCTGGCCAGCATTCAATTCGAAGAAAACCAGGAGATTAGTGTCACTTGATAGAGAAATTTTTGAAAATAACGTTGGAATGCTCACAAGACACTGCCTACTGCAAGAGCGTGAACATAGAATCGAACTAGTAGGGTCTCGGACATGTGTACTAACTGCACGATAGAAGGATCGACTCTGTGTCACTGTACGGTTGCAGGTTCCTGTCATATCCGATCATGTTGCTTGCAACCAGTCCTTAGATACTTGCTTCGCAACCTTCTCAACCTAGAGGTGAAGAAGGCAGAGCGCTTGTCGTGGTGAGAGCGGCGAGCATCTGCAGTTCATCTAGCTTTGCTTGAATGCCCACAGAGAGTCACTTTCGAGTACGGCGTCTACTTCTTCTTATGAATGGTGCAGTGTTTACCCTTAAATGACTATATTAAAGGACGTCAATGATGGTCTCTTCGAATTTTCTATTAACCATAATGACAATGTCGCCTGCATAATAAGATCTGACTGACGATACATATTTCCCTCAATGCTCGTGCTACTTGAGACCGACCTCTTTGTAGTAGTGTGGAAAATTTGACGTCCTACCCGCGAGCTTTGTAAGGTCCAAATGATTTGATCGGCCATCCGACCTTTCCATTTGTAAACATTCTTCTAAAGATTTTCTAGTCATCCAAATTTGAATGAAAATCGGTACAAGCCGAATCAGAATTTCTAATGCTGTGGTCATTGCTCCTGTGATCATTAGGCAACTCAGTCTTTGCGCGTGATTTGGAATTTTCCAGTTCAGTTCTTTGCCACTAGAGCCCCACTGGCTTAAGTACACTGTGAAATGAAGTCAATGACTGTTACGAGGTGTGAGACTATGTTTTACGAACAAATATTCTACATACATAAAACGAGAATGTTCTTTGTGTTACATTACCCAAGTACACGGGAAACAGCTCTGTATTTACTCTTGCTTACTTGGATTTATCGTTAAACTCTTTTCTCCTCACACCAATCTTTTACATCCCTAAGAACATTAATCATAAGATGACTTATCATTATTTCACATATTCCGCTTAATAAGTATGTGTCGTCAGGATAGGCTATCAACTATTATACACCAAAGTCATGTGGCCATCCTATGTATACAGATAATCTTATTCCTCTTAGTCACTACATTTCTACTCTTAATCATGGTCGATCTAACCTGATGTTATCGGATCAATGTCCTGTTCGACATGAGCAATAGCGATCGCCTCTATACGTGTGTCAAATGCAAGTTTGCTATATTGTTTTTAATTGATAGAGAACACATTTTGTTTACCATCCCGATCCATATGCGCGTTGATTTGTGTATGCAGATTTTCTTTATCTTCAATAACCTCGCTCATATCAACTAGTATCAAACACGAATGACGTTAAACAGATTAGTCTAAAATCTTTAGATAGATTCCGTCAGCTCCAGTCGTAAAAAAGTTTCAAGCCTATTTAAGTTTAGCATAGTCTATTGCACGTTTGATCCTTCCTCACTGCTAAGCATGTCAAGTTTGTCAATGGGAGTCCCGAAAAGTGGGCTTTAAGTAGGGCCGTTTTCGTACCTGAGCCTTCAGTGGGTAAACTCACCAGTTGTCAGTTTGACTTCAACAGTTCAGCAGTCTTTATTCCCATTGACACAATTCTGTGAAGTCTTTCAGTCTGCAGCTTCATATTCTCTTTTTACTTTCTTTTCCAACACATATGGCTTTTGAAATGGAGCTTGTCGCTAGTTTCCGAAACATTAGCTCTGTAGCTTCCTTGCAGTGATGTAAATTAATTTGTAAACATCTAGTTTTAGTATATAAAGCAAAGTACACATTTAAATTTCAAACCATATTACTTTGCATTGTTTCACCATCTTTTTTTGGCTTATGAAACTTTAGCTTCAATCTACCTAGACCAAAATGTGGCTTTTTTATGCATCTCGAAAGTATGTGCATAACCTTCGCCCACAAACAGAACAAACCTGTCCAACTACAAACATCTTCAGTCAAAGTTCTGTGCTACATAAACAGCTTGATTATCTACAGTGAGAACCACGTCCGAGTCACTCGCTGCTGCAGCTTCAAAGCTGGCAAATCGAACCTTGCCTTGACTTCTTCTCTACCGTCGAAAGAAATGCTACTTTCTATTACCGCTGACATGATCATGAGTACCCTGTCTAGCATTGGGATCTTCACCCTTCTCTATTTTTGAATGTGTAGAGGGGGCCACCGGTGGTTGAAACATGCTCGGCAGAATTTCTTCCACCGGCAATGGCTTCAAACAATCTCACTATACTTGGTCTCCTTTACGGTATCTGGTACCGTGTATGATTCGATGCTTATCTCAGCAGCAGACCAATCAACATTCAATTCAAAGCATGATGCTTTGCGGGAAACTAGAAAACTGTCCTACATTGTATATGCCACCACTGAGTCTGTATTCAACTGATGAGTTATCTTCATGGTGGAACCAAACAAGACTACAATATTTTTAAACCTGCGAAAGCGGCATTATATTCAAATCATCGGCGAAGGTTTATAATAGAAATTTAATTTGAATAGATTTGACAGTACACAAGAACTTTAATAAAGTTTCAATTTATTCACCTCTTGGAAATTCAGATCATTACTCGTAATTTCAACTTCGTTCTTGTTTTAATTCAGATGAAGGATTCTGATCATCAATAAATGATAATTTGACATCCATAAAATAATACTTTTTCTGATTTTTTGGTTAAACTTTCTTCTGTCTTCTAATTTAATGGTCTTCCATAATTTTAAGAGTGTTCGTTTATTATTTTAATAGGTCTCTTTGTTGGGTTTTTAAGTGACCGCTTCCTAATTTTAGGAGGCTTTTATTTAACATAACCTTTTTATTAATTTGAAAGTTAAACCATTCTAGTTTGCAAGACTGATTTTCCAGTCAATTTTTTTTTTAAATTTAATTTAATGGTTTGCCTGATCTAGCTTTTATAGTTGCCATTATCATATTTAAGGAAAGCATAAACTGGAAAAACCAATAAAACAATGCCGAACAAATATATACTGACAATGATAATTTCAAAATACCGCGGCTTTTCTTATTGAAAATGTCATGCTTAAAAAAGTTTAATTTGACCTGTTATTTCTGGTTCAGAATAGGGAATTATTGCTTGTGACATAACTTTTTCGAAGTCATAATATCATAAAGTCTAAATGTCTAAGAATCGACCAGTATCCAACCGGTTTCAAAGAAGGGAAATCGATAGGGTCGTACTAAATCTCGTATGACAACATCAGTTTTTTTCCAAGGTCATGGAAAGTTTGAATAATCCTGTTCTTGATATCATATTTCATTTTTTAGGATTGGTGCTAAGGCTTAGCTTTTTCAGTATTGAATCGATACTAATTTTAGATAAAATAAATACAATTTACGGTAACCATATGATAATTATATTAAGTATACTGACCTAAAATATTTTTAAACATACAAATATCATCCAAAATACTGCATATACAACCATTCAAATACTACATTAACGAGGGCAGTATGATAAGTGCCTTTTTTGACATCAGATGGTGTCACTGTCGCAAAATTTGCATACCATCGTATAATATCATCTTTTAAACTAACATAGAAAAAGAGCAATATCGGTGAGTTATTCGATTCATGTTTTAGGATGACGTGTGAAGAAATCAAATTGAAGTTGAACGCCGTTTTTAGGGATTGTGCGCCTTCGATGACTACCATCAGATAGTAATAATAAAAAAGTACTTTTCACCATGATAACGCATCGTCTCATTCATCTGTGATCGTCACAGCTAAACTGACTGACTTTTACGATATGAATTGCTGCCTTATCCACCTGATTCGCCCGATTTGGCCCCTAGTGATTAATTCTTGTTCCCATGAAAAAATGGCTTAATAAAAGCCGTTCACATCCAACAATAATGTCATTGTCGAAACACAGGCCTATTTTGTAGAGTTCGAAAAAACTATAGGGTTTGAAGGTCTAAGTGTGATCAGGTATGTGCTATGCACGAGAGAATGATAGGTGGTGAAAGTAAATGTAATATAAATACCGTTCCGACCTACGAATTTCACCTTATTCAATGAGTCGCTGTTAGAGTACGGAGTGAAACATTCAGCTTCTTTAGACGAAGCCAACCCAAGACCACGCTAATCATGCCACAAATTCCCTTTTGGCCCATACCAAAATATTGACGAGATGCGAAATATTCTCTTTTTATTTCTAATAATTTGGTTTGCCCTTTTTGTGACAGTTCGGAACTGGCCTAATTGTATCAATCAGATCTGACTTCCAAAATCTATAATCAATTTCGCCATCCATAAGTGCTCTACTCATTGTAGGTGTGAACCATTCGTCCGTTGAATTTATGTCATATTCTTTGAAGACTTTAAGTGGGACAAATTTATCCAATGCCATTAAAGACACCTTTGTCTTCGATTTCAATAATTTCGTCAACGTCTGTAAGATGTTAAACATTTTACCAGAGATATTGTAGTGCATCACGATGTAACTCCTTAATGCTAATTGCTTTGTAATTTCAAACCTATCTATACGCAGTACATTCACCAATTTAGTAAGTAACAGCGGTATGCAAATAATATATGGTTGCTTATCAAAAAGAAAGATGTACCTGTATCTGTCCAAAAGTTTTGGCATAATTAATCGTATTAAACAAGCAATGATCTACTTATGATGGTTCGCATCTAGGTTCAAAGTGTGTCGGGACTTTACTAACAGACTGAAAAGTGGTGTCGGATAACATTAATCGGAATCCACATATATCATGCACGATACGAAAACGTTTGACATTTTCAGTAATAGTTGTCCCCATAAGCCAGAATAGTTTCATTAAACCTGGATGTTAAATCTGCCAAAATATCCGATAAAACATTGATTTCATCAATAGTCGGTTCTTTATACACAACACCTAAGAGAATCTTTGAAACTGGTAGAACAATTTCCGAAAAAAAATAAAGCCGTTGAGTTTGAGTTTGTCAATACACTATAGGCTTTCAATTTCGAGCAAAATGAAATTAAATTAAGTAAACTCAATTACATAAGTAATTTGCATACACCAAATAATATGTAAAGTATACTATATGTATAAAATAATTACGTGTACGTATGCAATTTTTTTATTATTTTTTCGGATTAATTTTTATATCATTTTATTTTTTTGACATTCATTGCGTTTAGTAATCAAATGTTGATAAAAACATATACACATTACAAAAACAAAACCTTATACAATGTTTCACAAAAATTAATTAAAAACAAATAGATTTTTTTTTCCATTTACACATAAAATATATATATGCGGTTATGTCCAACGTATATAAGCCTGATAACGTTTCAAATATATAACATATGAATATTTTGATAATGCACAATTTTGTAAAAGTTTCGTGGTTGTATATGTCTTCATTTTTTTTTTGTTCGTCTCTATAGTGACGATGACATGAATTAAAATGTAATTAATGTTATTTTTATTCAATGTTATCACCTCTAATTTTGAGTCTATTTTACTTTTAACAACGCTAAATAAGTTAGGGTGTTTTCATTTGTGCGGAAAGATTTACATACATTTTTAATGTTTGGTTTACGTGTGTTATAATGAGCAAGTTGCTGCGTGTGTATATGGTAAAGTGCGGTAGTTGACCTTAAAATATGATTACAATTTGACTGTCTTAACGGGGTTACTTAATAGTATTTATGAAATAAAATTGATCGAAAAGTTTGTAATGGTATAGACAATGTAAATGTATAGATACTGGCGCAGATAAAGATAGAGAGAGTGCCCGAGAAAACGAAGGTTGTATGTTATTTAGGGATGGTGTCCGATAGCAAACATATTGATACTTTACATCGGCAGGATCGTTTTTTACTATTGACGGGGAATGGAATATTCCTTTTATCTATGTAGGTGAAACATGTTTATATGGAGCTTCTAGTTTTAATAATTGCATTTTAAATTTTTATTAAAAATAAATATTTTTTTATTTTCGAATAATTTTAGATTCACTCTAAAAATATTTATCTGTCAACTATTAAGGAGTTTCGCTCCATCCTACTATTGTTGTTTCTTTAATTGTTTAGATTCTATAATGTACCGGCGAACTTTCTGAGCAGCATCCAGAAAAAAAAATGTTTACTTAAACGCGATAATTATATAGATTGTCTATTATATTCTAAGAAATTAAATTTAATTCTATCGTGTCGTTGGGTCTTTTTCATTATACAGTAGAACTCATTATATGGGGTTGCCAATTGTGTTCATTTGATGCGCAATTCACTAGTTTTTTGTCACAGCATATCCAATTTCCTCGAAGTATCCCATAATTCTCTTCTTCAAAATTCCCTTAGAATTTCTATCGAATTGCAATTCTGGCAGAATTATCTCAAAATGCCTTTATATATATTATGTAATGTAATGTTTAAGTTGATCGCTGACGCAATTACATCACTGGTCAGTAGCATGGATTCCTAAAGGGTCGTTCAACCGGCTACAAATTTAACGGGAGTTAACTCAATTTAGATTGGACATGATTGAGTCCGGTGCATAGCTGGATATAGTTTACACCGACTTCGACAAAACAGAGACAGAGCTGTATCTTACCTCGAATTGATTTGTATGGTTCTGTTTTTAATCTCATTTGCACTCATCTTCCGTTCAGGGAATTTTCTCTATTTTTGTTTGTTTGAGAAATGTTTACACTGACAGGGCATCCAATGATGGTATTTCTCACGTGGGTTATTCCTCCACAATCCGTTTGGAGCTGTTTTGGTGTGTCCGTTTTCACCTTACAGAACCTACTGATTTCATCTGTTATTACTCAACTTCTTTCCTGTCTTTATTCAGTTCACAATGACCACTATTTTGATATGATTTTTAGTTTTTTTTTTACTTAGGTTGTATAGATAGATAATTTATCGCGTACAATTTGACAGTAACATCTAACCAAAATTATGTTTTGCAGCGCCATAAATTGATACACAGAAACCAACAAAGACATGAACTACAAAAAAGAATAAATTGTCGACGATACAAAACGATGCGGTGAATTGGCCACAACCTATTGTGTACAAAATTTTTAACAATCAGTAATAATATCGCTAAGCCAGCACATCGTCAGAAACTACAAGACAATAATTTGCAACGAGGAAGAGAAACTGGTGTCGAAGTCACAGAGCATTTATTGTAATCAGCAACGAAGGTACTCAGTGTAATACACTGGATAGTGAAACTGTGAAACTATTTAACAAACCAGGTCTCTACTCTAGACGATATAGAAGTAGCGATTTCAGTTGTCCGGTGGGACTTTGTGCTAGATGTTCATTCATCGGAGACAATTTGACAATAATATCTAAAGTAAATAGTCGATGATACAAAATGATGCGGTGAATTGTCCGTAATTTATTGTGCACAAATTTATAACAATCAGTAATAATATGTGCTAATTCAGTACATCATCTGAAACGTATAGTACAATAATTTTCAACGAAGAAGAGAAACTGGCGTCGAAGTCATAGTGCTTTTATTGTAATATTGAACGATATAGAAGTGGCGATTTCGGTTGACCGCTAGGACTTTATGCTAGATGTTCATTCATCGCAGACAATTTGACAGTAACATCTAACCAAGATTATGTTTTGAAACAAGCCACAAACAAGAATAAATTGTTGACAATACAAAATGATGCGGTGAATTGTCCGTGCACAAATTTATAACAAGTACATTATCAGAAACATATTCTAAAAGACAACCACTTCAAACGAGGAAGAGAAACTGGTGATGAAGTCATTGTGCTTTTGTTGAAATTAGCAACGAAATTACTCAGGTGTAATTGCTCAGTGAAATACATTAGATAGTGAAACAATTTAACAAACCCAGTCTCTACACTAGACGATATAGAAGTGGTGATTTCGGATCACTTACGGCGAAGTGTTTCCAACACGTTTAGTATGTATACCATTGACCGCAAATAAAGAACGTTCACTTGTCCTGAAGAGGTACTTGAAAGTAAACCATTGTGCCGGCCGTCATATAATTTAGATTTCAAAATCTTGGGGCACTGGCGAACTATTTGAGCAGATGGGGAAACTAACATTGACTTTTGATTTTTGCTTGTCGTGACCTGTCCATAGAGTTTTCTACTTCGTCTCACCCTATTTCTTTTGTTAAGCTTGAGTAGCACACGTACTGACTCTACAGAACGGTCCACACAGGGATGCGAAGGTACGCTCTTTGGCTTAAATATCTGCCTATTTGATCTCTCTACGCTCATTGAGCTCCTGGAGACATTTCGATACCATTGTAGATTAAATGGTGTTGGAATTTCTGGTTTCACCTACATTTAGAGCTACAGTCGAAATAGATATAGTTTCGATCTTAATAAAATAAATTTAAATGTAATATGTATAGTAACATAACAAAATTAATAATTTAAAAAAGTAGAATGAATTATTAATGGACTAACATAAGGAAACAGAAATAAAATGAATTAATAAAAAAAAAGACTTAAATAACAATTTAATAACATAAATTAAGACGAAATAAAATAAAATAAGATAATTAAATTGAAATTAGATACAATAAAGTAAAATTTATTAAATAAAAAATAATAAGTTTCAGATTTATGCAACCCTAAAATTAGGAGTCCATAATAATAATTTAAAAATACTCTCAAATAGTTGAGCAAATTTTTTCATTAAGGTTCATAACTGATGAAACAATCGTAAAATGAAAAACACTTGATATAATTTGTATACAACTTGTGTATTTGTTTAACCCAATTCAGAAACAATTCTATATTGTATCATTTACAAAGAAAATAATATCACAAACAGTTCAAAAAATTCTGACCGAGATATGATTGTAAATTTTTAAAATAAATTCTTAACTTTAATCGTCAGAACGTAAATCTTTAACACATATGTGCCCTATACTTTATGTCTCTCAGACTCACAGTAATTGTATACGAAATTTCCAAATTGCTACAACAGCTAGTCAGCCAAATGAATAATATTTAAATGTGTTTATAAAAGTTATCATACTGCAATGCATATTAATTTTATTATGTATTTACATTTTATATATGCACATAAAAAGTAAATAATGTACTCATTTTTTTTTTTTGGTTTTTGAGCACATTTTGGCAATTTAAATACATAATAATAAAATAATTGTATAAAGAAAATTAAATTTATTTTTACACATACATTTATATCAATTTATGAAACATTCGAAAACAATTTCAATTGGTTGAATTGAAACTAGTATTGTGTATGTATTGAGGCAAAGGTGAACACGACATTCGACACATATACACACTATTGTGCTTAGAATGAATGATGTTGATTCTTGTTATACAATTTTTCTTCATATATTTTGTTTTTTTCTATACACAATTTAATTCCTGTTGCCTATTTAGTGGGCTAAAAATTGAGCAATGATCCAATTTTTGTAAAACTCATTCACTTTTTTTCAAAATGCTTTTACCTGAAACAATATAATTTTTCCAAATTGATATTTAAGTCGAAGGCCAAATTGTTTGGCAATGGTTGAAAGTGTTACTTTTAGTTTTCCAAATTTGACAATGAATAGGAAAACAAAAATACAACAGCACCTTGAACAAAACGGGCATTTATATGAGAACTACTAACATTTTTTTTTTTTAATTCGTAAATTGTTTATTTTATTTATTTTCATTTGAACAATTGGTTTATCGAACAACGTCACCACATATGGTTAGAGCTGTCGACAAAATACATACGTACAACAATTTTGTTTTTTACACTATACATGTACAACTCACTTCTATAGGAATCAAGTTTTTTTTTTTTTTTTTTTAATTTCATGTACACTATTCAAATGCATTTTATAAAAAAAATATATAAATTTATATAAATGTACATATAATCATCTGTGTTAAGGTACTACAGTCTCTATATTTTATATAT
>JANTEX010291250.1:0-11207 GCA_024741295.1 Macrocera vittata | reverse complement strand
ACCATCATAACTTGCAATTTTCTTTTACTTTCATAGCAGATCCGCTTGCCAGTACATTGGGTGACCGACGTTATTTAGATTAATTTTTTTTTCTTTATGATTTTACGGTTTACACATTCCGTTTTTAATAAATGTGTTGGCATCCCCAAAATCATTTAGTTTCATTCTAATTCGGGAATACAATTAAAAACTTACAAGATTTAGGGCCCGATTTGAAATTTGATTAAATTCTGTGCAGGTATGCCAACTTCTGTGCAGTAATAAGATTTTTGCGGACGTTCGAATACTCTGTATAGTCATCCGGACTTTGGTCCTGCATTTTTCGGTGTCACCGTAGAGTTCACTCGTCTGTAATCGGATGTTTGATAAAGCTTCAAGATGTTTGTTTTTTCTTTTACCTTCACCTAATTTATAAATTTTTTTATCCCGTATTACGACTTATTATTCCGGGATACGATTTTTTTTACTTCGGAATACAATTTTTTTTTGGAGGGGGGCTCACAAACATCTACATTGAAAATAACGACTTTTGTTAGACGGTTTTTTCCTGGTTATTGGATTCGATTCCAATTTTCACAGAAGTTGTGTAGACTTAATAAAATGAGCTACCAAAAACTTGAGCCCGATTGGACAAAAACATAGGATGGCTCTCAAACACCTACATTGGAAAAATCCGACTTTTGTTCTACGATTTTTTCCCTAATCATCGGATTCGAATCTAGTTTTCATAGAAGTTGTTCATACCTAAAAAATGCTCATCCCAAAATGTTATATTTATATAGATATAAAGTACCGCGTCAAATCGGCAGTCTTTTTTATTCCGGAACCATTTTTTTTGGAATGCCTTTTTATTGTGTAGCATTCCACACACAAAATATGCTTATATTCTGGCGTTAGGTGTAACGTTCAGGGATGTGCCATGCCGCGTTATCTTCCGTTGTCGACGTTTGCGCGTCATCAATATGTCAACAACGAAAATGTGTCATCTAACATATTTGTCATCTATGTTTCTTCAACGCATATGTGTCATCTATATGCCATCAATAAAAAAGTCAAGAAAAGTCAAAACTCAGTGCATGGTTTTGATATTTCAAAATCCAGATGAGCCAATCTTTCATGCTAAGTATCTGTAATAAGCGTGATCCCATATAAAATAAAAGATTTATTTTATAAGCTTATTATAATAATTTATTACTCGGCCAAATGTGTCTTTATGTTGTCGTTGTAAAGGTTATAGCACGACTGTCGTCTGGTATGACCACTAACTTATTCTAGTTCGTTCTGACAGCTGTACTGTATAAATATGTTGCGTTCACTATTACATAAATGTTACAATTAATTATTCGTTCACATTACATGCTTTTTTTTTTTTTTTTTTTAAGTTGTCCATGTTCCATACTTAACTGGTGGTTTTATCATTCTACCAGCTCTAGTTCTATATAGATCAGATTCTTGATCGTTAGTTTCCGTTATCTCTGGACTAACAATTTCATTGTTCTGTTGATGAGAAGCATCCAATTGGAAACTGTCACTGTCGTCAATTTCACAATCCACATATGAGTCAGATGTCTCTGAATCATAGTTTATTGACAGATCAGCTTCCATTACATTATTATTATTATTATTATTTTTAATATTATTGTTTTCCGTTGGGCCGATAATTGGTTCAACTATTTGAATTTCCTTTAAATTATGATCATTTACGTTAGTTGTGCTAGGTTTAATGTTTTGCTCCAGTAACAACTCAATAGGATTAATATCATTATTACTAGACTTTGAGATGAATCTTCGATTGCGTCTAAAATAATTAAAATAATTTCCAAAGTTATCCAAGATAATATATGATCTATCATTAACAATTTCAACAATTTTGCCATAAATCCATTCCTTACTAGTTTTCTGAAATATTACCAGATCATTCACACTCAAGCTTGGAAGAGATCTTGCAGTACGGTCATAGTCATATTTTTGCTTTTCCTTTTTTCTAATTATTTTTTCTTGAATGGTTTCGTGATTCAATTGATTCATCAACAGCTTATTACCAACGATTGGCAACATTGTTTTGATTTGGCGATTGAAAAATAGTTGTGCCGGTGATAGTTTCATTTCAGCAATAGGGCTAACATTATATTCTAATAAACGATACTTATACTTTTTAACTTCACCAGTCTCGTAACATCTTTTAAGTATATTTTTTCCAATTGCTACTCCCTTTTCGGCCAGACCGTTACTTTGTGGATAACGGGGACTTGAGAATTTAAATTGAATATTTGCCTCATTTGCAAATTCCTGAAACTCAAACGATCCGAATGGGCTATTATCACATTTGATTTCCGTTGGATACCCAAAGTGATTGAAAATATTTTTCAGAACTTCAATTAGATATCCAGATGATTTTTTGTTTACTCTTTCGACAATGAGATATCCCGAATAGGCATCAATTATAGATAAGAAATCATGACCAGCATATTCAAAGAGATCAATTGCAATTCTTTGGAATGCATACTCTGGGTTGTTTTCCTGTAACAATGGCTCCTTTTGAAGATTTCTTTTGAATTTTTCACATACCATGCAATTTGATACTAAATTATTTGATTTTGTATCATCATTCCTGGCCAAAAATAAAGGTCCCTCGCACGCGCCAGGGTTTTTTCGATCCCCAAATGAGGTGCATGTAAAACCATCTTGAAAGTATTGGCTGTAGTTCTAAGGGAACTACCAGTCTATGATTCTTAAACAGTAATCCATGTTCAAAATGAAGTTCGTTTTTAAGTTTATGAAATGTTTTCCCAACAACATCAAGTAATTCGTATTTTGGCCATTCTGTTTGGACATATTTGCAGATGCGCAAATATGATTCATCATTTTTAATGACTTCTAGATATTTGTCATAGTTATCTTTTGACAGACATACATTGCGTATAACACTATGAATTATACCCCCAACATCTTTATTATCAATAGTTTCTACTAATTGCGCGCGTGATAAGCAATCTGCCACTAACATTTGTTTTCCGGGCGTATAAATGATTGTCATCATTGGATACTTCAACAAAAACATGAACATCCGTTGTAACCGTGATGTTACATCATCGATATCACGCTTCATTAATATTTCCAAGGGTTTATGGTCACTCTGCACAGTAAATTCCCGCCCATATAAATAAAAATGGAATCTTTCACACGCAAAAACTTTTGCTAATAATTCCTTCTCTATTTGTGCCCATTTTTGTTCACCCATTGATAGTGTACGTGAAGCATAAGCAACGGGTTGCCCGTTCTGCAGTAATGTACATCCCAATCCATCTTTAGATGCATCAGTTTGCACAATCACTGGCTGTTTTGGATCATATGCGATCAATAATGGCTTGCTTGAAACTACCTTGATAAGGTTATTAAATTCAAGTTCATGTTTTTCCTCCCATAACAATTTTGTATCCTTTCGAGTTAAATTACGAAGCTCAACAGAACGTTTCGAAAGATTCGGAATAAATCTCGCAAGATATTTACAAAATCCCAGAAAACGCATTACGCCCTTCTTATCCATTGGCTTTTGCATTTTTTGAACCGATTTAACACTCTTGAGAGTTGGTTCAATAATGTTTACCGAAATAATGTTGCCCATGAATCTAACTCGTTTTTGTTTGTATTGAATTTTTTCTGGATTAAATTTAATATTGTTTGCCCTGGCTCGTTTCATTACCATTGATAATATCAAGTCATGTTCCTTTTCATTTTCAGCCGCAATAGCTAAGTCATCAAAATAAATCATCACCCCAGGTATATCACCAAAAAGTTGAACCATTCGTTTTTGGAACATTTCAGGGGCGCAATTAATGCCAAACGGAATACGGTTAAACTTAAATCGCCCAAAAGGAGTCATGAATGTTGTTAATTCCGAGCTCAAATCATCCAGCTCCATATGCCAAAACCCACTAGTGAGATCAAGCACAGTAAACAGTGTTTTATTTCTTAATTTGCGAACAAAATCGTCTATAGTCGGTATTAAAAAGTGTTCCCGTTTGATACATGAGTTAAGAGCCTTTGGATCTAAGCAAATACGCAATTCGCCGTTTGGTTTTTCTACAATTTGTAAGTTGTTTACCCAATCAGTTGGATGATCAACCGCAGAAATAATTCCCTCCTTTTCCATGTCCCCCAGTTTCTTTTTAAGTGGTTCAGTCAAGCTAAGTGGTATACGTTTTTTATAATGCTAAATTGGAATCGATTGATCCCTTAATATAATCGAACATTTCCCTGGAAACTTACCCAATCCTGTAAACTCATCCTTATATAAATCAATAAAATGCTTGCCATCAGAGGGCAATATGTTTTGAATCCCGATTGAATCCAATCGCCCTATCAAACCAAATTCAATACAAGTTGGTAGTCCGATCAAAGGCTCATGGCCATTATCAACAACAAGAAATTGCGCATTTTCATATGAATCATTGGAGCAAGAAACAGAACAGTTTAATTTAGCAGTTCCGTGAACGTTAATTTTATTCAAACTGTAATCTAATACAACAAATTCATTATTATCCTTATTCATTTCCAAATTTAATTTTTCAAATATATTCAATGGTATGCAGTTCACGTCACTGCCAGTATCAAGCTTGAATGTGATTGTCTGATTATTGATTTTGATTTCCTTGGTCCACTTCGAAAGTGTTTCATTTGACTTTATTCTATAAATGCAGTTACGATTCAAATTTCTACTATCTAAATGACTAATTACTTTATAAATACCTGATTGGTCATACCAGTTAAGACTGTGAACATTTCTGTTATTTTCCATTTTATTGCTGTGCTGTTGTTGTTGTTGCTGTTGTCTCGGTTGCTGCAGCTGTTGTTGTTGTCTCGGTTGTTGTTGTTGTCCAGAATTTCCATTATAGCGTTGATGTCCCATGGTATGCTGATTTGCCGTGTTTCGTTGTTTGTTTTCCGGAACTTGTTTGCAGAAAGTGGTGAAATGCCCTTGTTTGAAGCAAAAACCACAAATGACATTATTGGCCCTGCAATTACGCAAGTGACTTGGCGTAAAGGCGTCACCGCAATTATAGCATTTTCGTTTGATTGCATTAACTGTGATTTCCGCTGTTTTAGTTGCTGTGCTTTCCATGCGTGACATTGCATTAACATTTGATGATGCCGTTTGACGATCCAATAATAATTTGTTAGCATTAGCTGCCTCGTAGATTTTGCATGTGTCAATCACCCGTCTCAACTGTTCATCTCGTCCATCCAACAATTTTAATTGGAGTTTTTTGTCGTGAACTCCCAGAATAATTCGATCACGAAGCATTCTATTTT
The DNA here is from genome assembly GCA_024741295.1 of Macrocera vittata. Classification (NCBI taxonomy): domain Eukaryota; kingdom Metazoa; phylum Arthropoda; class Insecta; order Diptera; family Keroplatidae; genus Macrocera; species Macrocera vittata. The sequence continues at coordinate 5,894 of JANTEX010291250.1, read as the reverse complement.
CGAACGATTGGCCGCATGCACACACAAATTGGCAATGTTGACTTTGTTTGCGCAATTCGGTTTCAAAATCGGCAAATGCTTGTCTTTCCTTCTGTCCAATTGTGTTGAATTTAAATGTTTCCATAGTCACATTTTTTTGTGGCAAACAATATTGATCGAATGCAGCCAATACAACATCCAATGTTCGGCGTTCAATATTGTTTACAGCTTCGACTTGATGATTTTGGTTTACTATAGGAGCAGCATCTTGATTTCCATCAGCATCTTCATTTTGAATTTCCACGGCAACATTTTGGTTTCTGAAAATGGTATTCATTGTTCCATCGTTTGGAAACAAAGTGTTGTAGATGTCCGTTGCTTTTGGTCCAATAAGCCATAAAAATGTTGCAATTTTTCTTTCCTCACAATCCCGCATTTTGTCGTTCGCCATCATATACATAAGGAATGTGCGTTTCCACGATTGCCATTCTTTTGACAAATTTGTGCAATCGAGTTCTCCTGGTAAGCGATCACTTGATGCCATTATTTCGATTAAATATCAATTAAAATGAATCGAAATATCACAAATTTGATGATTAAATTCACGGATTAATTACGATGATACGAAATTTAATGGATTTTGATCGATCTGTTTGTTCTCCAATGCGACGAAATTCACTATACAGCACGTATATTGTAATAATTTTCCTATTTTCTGATAGACGGCGCAGCGCACACACAATTCTTTGCGAATTTCAGACACAAAAATGGACACGTATAATAATGTTGAACAAAGGTTTGTATCGTCTTTATTTTTTTTTTTGGAAGATTGTTCAATCCCACTTCTGACACCATGTAATAAGCGTGATCCCATATAAAATAAAAGATTTATTTTATAAGCTTATTATAATAATTTATTACTCGGCCAAATGTGTCTTTATGTTGTCGTTGTAAAGGTTATAGCACGACTGTCGTCTGGTATGACCACTAACTTATTCTAGTTCGTTCTGACAGCTGTACTGTATAAATATGTTGCGTTCACTATTACATAAATGTTACAATTAATTATTCGTTCACATTACATGCTTTTTTTTTTTTTTTTTTTAAGTTGTCCATGTTCCATACTTAACTGGTGGTTTTATCATTCTACCAGCTCTAGTTCTATATAGATCAGATTCTTGATCGTTAGTTTCCGTTATCTCTGGACTAACAATTTCATTGTTCTGTTGATGAGAAGCATCCAATTGGAAACTGTCACTGTCGTCAATTTCACAATCCACATATGAGTCAGATGTCTCTGAATCATAGTTTATTGACAGATCAGCTTCCATTACATTATTATTATTATTATTATTTTTAATATTATTGTTTTCCGTTGGGCCGATAATTGGTTCAACTATTTGAATTTCCTTTAAATTATGATCATTTACGTTAGTTGTGCTAGGTTTAATGTTTTGCTCCAGTAACAACTCAATAGGATTAATATCATTATTACTAGACTTTGAGATGAATCTTCGATTGCGTCTAAAATAATTAAAATAATTTCCAAAGTTATCCAAGATAATATATGATCTATCATTAACAATTTCAACAATTTTGCCATAAATCCATTCCTTACTAGTTTTCTGAAATATTACCAGATCATTCACACTCAAGCTTGGAAGAGATCTTGCAGTACGGTCATAGTCATATTTTTGCTTTTCCTTTTTTCTAATTATTTTTTCTTGAATGGTTTCGTGATTCAATTGATTCATCAACAGCTTATTACCAACGATTGGCAACATTGTTTTGATTTGGCGATTGAAAAATAGTTGTGCCGGTGATAGTTTCATTTCAGCAATAGGGCTAACATTATATTCTAATAAACGATACTTATACTTTTTAACTTCACCAGTCTCGTAACATCTTTTAAGTATATTTTTTCCAATTGCTACTCCCTTTTCGGCCAGACCGTTACTTTGTGGATAACGGGGACTTGAGAATTTAAATTGAATATTTGCCTCATTTGCAAATTCCTGAAACTCAAACGATCCGAATGGGCTATTATCACATTTGATTTCCGTTGGATACCCAAAGTGATTGAAAATATTTTTCAGAACTTCAATTAGATATCCAGATGATTTTTTGTTTACTCTTTCGACAATGAGATATCCCGAATAGGCATCAATTATAGATAAGAAATCATGACCAGCATATTCAAAGAGATCAATTGCAATTCTTTGGAATGCATACTCTGGGTTGTTTTCCTGTAACAATGGCTCCTTTTGAAGATTTCTTTTGAATTTTTCACATACCATGCAATTTGATACTAAATTATTTGATTTTGTATCATCATTCCTGGCCAAAAATAAAGGTCCCTCGCACGCGCCAGGGTTTTTTCGATCCCCAAATGAGGTGCATGTAAAACCATCTTGAAAGTATTGGCTGTAGTTCTAAGGGAACTACCAGTCTATGATTCTTAAACAGTAATCCATGTTCAAAATGAAGTTCGTTTTTAAGTTTATGAAATGTTTTCCCAACAACATCAAGTAATTCGTATTTTGGCCATTCTGTTTGGACATATTTGCAGATGCGCAAATATGATTCATCATTTTTAATGACTTCTAGATATTTGTCATAGTTATCTTTTGACAGACATACATTGCGTATAACACTATGAATTATACCCCCAACATCTTTATTATCAATAGTTTCTACTAATTGCGCGCGTGATAAGCAATCTGCCACTAACATTTGTTTTCCGGGCGTATAAATGATTGTCATCATTGGATACTTCAACAAAAACATGAACATCCGTTGTAACCGTGATGTTACATCATCGATATCACGCTTCATTAATATTTCCAAGGGTTTATGGTCACTCTGCACAGTAAATTCCCGCCCATATAAATAAAAATGGAATCTTTCACACGCAAAAACTTTTGCTAATAATTCCTTCTCTATTTGTGCCCATTTTTGTTCACCCATTGATAGTGTACGTGAAGCATAAGCAACGGGTTGCCCGTTCTGCAGTAATGTACATCCCAATCCATCTTTAGATGCATCAGTTTGCACAATCACTGGCTGTTTTGGATCATATGCGATCAATAATGGCTTGCTTGAAACTACCTTGATAAGGTTATTAAATTCAAGTTCATGTTTTTCCTCCCATAACAATTTTGTATCCTTTCGAGTTAAATTACGAAGCTCAACAGAACGTTTCGAAAGATTCGGAATAAATCTCGCAAGATATTTACAAAATCCCAGAAAACGCATTACGCCCTTCTTATCCATTGGCTTTTGCATTTTTTGAACCGATTTAACACTCTTGAGAGTTGGTTCAATAATGTTTACCGAAATAATGTTGCCCATGAATCTAACTCGTTTTTGTTTGTATTGAATTTTTTCTGGATTAAATTTAATATTGTTTGCCCTGGCTCGTTTCATTACCATTGATAATATCAAGTCATGTTCCTTTTCATTTTCAGCCGCAATAGCTAAGTCATCAAAATAAATCATCACCCCAGGTATATCACCAAAAAGTTGAACCATTCGTTTTTGGAACATTTCAGGGGCGCAATTAATGCCAAACGGAATACGGTTAAACTTAAATCGCCCAAAAGGAGTCATGAATGTTGTTAATTCCGAGCTCAAATCATCCAGCTCCATATGCCAAAACCCACTAGTGAGATCAAGCACAGTAAACAGTGTTTTATTTCTTAATTTGCGAACAAAATCGTCTATAGTCGGTATTAAAAAGTGTTCCCGTTTGATACATGAGTTAAGAGCCTTTGGATCTAAGCAAATACGCAATTCGCCGTTTGGTTTTTCTACAATTTGTAAGTTGTTTACCCAATCAGTTGGATGATCAACCGCAGAAATAATTCCCTCCTTTTCCATGTCCCCCAGTTTCTTTTTAAGTGGTTCAGTCAAGCTAAGTGGTATACGTTTTTTATAATGCTAAATTGGAATCGATTGATCCCTTAATATAATCGAACATTTCCCTGGAAACTTACCCAATCCTGTAAACTCATCCTTATATAAATCAATAAAATGCTTGCCATCAGAGGGCAATATGTTTTGAATCCCGATTGAATCCAATCGCCCTATCAAACCAAATTCAATACAAGTTGGTAGTCCGATCAAAGGCTCATGGCCATTATCAACAACAATAAATTGAGCATTTTCATATGAATCATTGGAGCAAGAAACAGAACAGTTTAATTTAGCAGTTCCGTGAACGTTAATTTTATTTAAACTGTAATCTAATACAACAACAATAAAATTATGACAATAATAACGGTCAACACAATTTATTACCTTTTTGAAAAATCGGAAACATTGCGAATAGGATTTTTCCTTGACGTTATAATGAGAGAGAAAATAAGAAACCAAACTACATTTTCTATTCAAATTTAACATTACATTTTACAATCATTCAGCTGTATAGACGATATGGATGGACTATATTATTATTGCATACTAGGGTGTTTTTTTTTGGTAAAAGTATTCCCGAATCATCGGGAACCAATCTCAGATGTTAGATAATTAATCAATTAATAATAATAGTAAAAAAAATCCAAATCGGAAATTTTTTAGGAGTATCGCCGAACTCGAGTATGAATTTTTGCACTTTTTGGGTCAGGTTTACCTTAAATCTGTATATCTGCCTTAAAAACAGTCCTATCATGCCACGTTTTAGCTTAAAATTTACGGAAAACATTTTTTTAACAACAATAAAAAATTATGTTAATTGTGTTAAGTTTTAGATGAGATTTCCATGTAGAAGTAAGATTTTTTTTTATTTTTTAAGGTATTTTTCAGTTACTTAGAGCGCTTTACTTTGACTCTCGATTTTTTATTATAAATCATATAACGTTATTTTACAGTAGGAAAAAAACTCGAAAAGTTAGAGCATATGTAGAAGTTTGCTGCATTACCGTAATCATAATTATTTTTAAAATTGGCGGTATTACTACTTGTTCTATTACGTTTGCGCTAAACCACGAGTGCGCTTGTGCACCTCGTATACAAAATAATAATACCGTTAACTTTTTATTTTATTAACTGTTGTCACATTATTTCGCAAAGCAATTATTTTAAGTGAAAATAATAAAAAGTGAAGTGAAGTGCTTATAAAATTTAATATGAGTAGTGAAAAACTATATGTTGCCCAATTATTGGGAAATTAAAATTGTTGCTAAAAAAGACTTTGCCGACAGCAAGATACATAAAACTTCAGAAAGTTAGTCTTAACAATATGCACTTGTTGGCTGACGATGTAATGCAAGCATATGGAAAGCAAAACATTTTAAAATGGTTTCTAAAAGCGTTGTAACTAAAAAAATAAATGTTGCTTTTAAAAAATACAATAATTTTATAAAGTCAAACAAGAGAATTATAAATCGACGGTTCCATTAATTTTTACTGAAACAATATAAAATTGAATGTAAAGCCACATTTAATATAAAATCAAGTGAAAAAATAATAAAAAATACTGTATAGTTTAAAATGTTTGTGACTCTGACGCTTGCGATGATGACGATGACAGCGAATATGAGCCACCGGAAAAAATAGGTAGAGTGGCAGATGCACTAACAACAGCAGCTTTTCAATCCGCTGCAGACACTACTTCGAACAGGTGTAATAGTTATATTTTCGGCTGCCATTGTATTCATCGTGCTAAAAATGCAGTGTGAACTTAATTAAGAAACAACGCATTCAATGTTTGAAAGGACGATTGAGAAAATGAATGACAATCATTTTCACAGGCGAAATATAAAAGAAGAACACATTGTTTTACTTTCTGAACCTAGAGAAGTGTACATTCTCCCGTCGTCACACAAAACCTAGTAGGTCCAAGTTACTAGGTTTTGTGTGAATATGGATTTTAAAATTTGTATTTTCAAGATCTTTCTAGAACCGTTGGAATTTTG
>JANTEX010291139.1:0-11207 GCA_024741295.1 Macrocera vittata | reverse complement strand
GCTAATGGCCTTCTCCATAGTCATCCCGATAGCTGCGATAGGAACAATTTTTAATGCCAACTTTGTTGGAGTATTTTGTCCAGTGCACGCGCAAGGGGATTAGATAAAACCCTTTATTGTTGAATTCCGTATCGCCGTTCAGCCGTTTTATGGTCAACGGAACCTTAGTTGTAGTTTGAGACCAATTTTTTGGGTTATCGTACAAACTGAATCCATGTCATCGTTTTTGTTTGTTTTGCCACTTTTTTGACATTTGGACGTTTCTTTTTGTCGCACATATATATACATTTATATATATATGCATAAGTATATATGTATATGTGTGTGTGTGTGTAATTCTTAAGCGCTATCGAAGGCGTTTTTTTTGTAATACCACATGTGAATAGTTGGCGATGTCGCATGAGCATTAGCGATATCGCATGCTGTATATTTACGATTGCGTTGATGCATGCGATGTCGCATACGATACACTAGCGTTATCGCATGCGCTTCTTAAGCGCTATCGCATGCGTTCCTTTTGTGATGTCGCTTGCGAAAGTCCTTTTTATCGCAGCGCATGTATTTGGGATATCGCGGCGATATTTAGCGCTCTTTGTCGCGTGTATAGCGCACTATAGGCGCATTCTTTAAAATTGTTTACCGGGTAGTTACAATTAAAGATATTCATTCACATTACGATTAAAGATATTCGCAAAGCACTATTTACATAAAAAATCTGAGAACATAACATTGGCTATGTACATTGCGCTGATGATTTACAATCAAACAACACTGATAACCGGAGGCTGCAACATGGAATATCCAGTGCCGACCCGATACCAATCTAAATGTTTAAATCGATGGCCGAATTTCTGTATGTCGATACACCATTGACGCCCGACGATCCGTTAAACGACAATCTTATACTGTGCAATTCGACCTAATCGCATATGTTGGATATTACATGTATTTGCCAAGCAATTAAATCGATGTTGACCGCCGATAAGGCTGTAAAACAAGGACAATTGGTAAGACATACAAACAGTTTACACACAAGCAAGTGAATTGTAATTTAATGCATACACAGGAAATAGTTTGAGTGGAGTTGGCTAATCGGCGAGTATATGTACTGGCCTACTTTTGCGGCTTCTTTACGCTGCTTGTGTTTTTATTGACAGTTTTGTTCTGAGAGCATTTCAGAGCATTTCAGAGCATTTCAGAGCATTTCGTGCTTTACTATGGTTATCGAAATTCGGAGAAACCATCGCAGGTAACACTCATATTTGCCGGATCCCAAATGAGCATGCGCGTACTTTGCATATGACTATAAATCATCTTTTCAGGTACTTGAGAAGCAACTCTTCTGGTCGTTGGTTTTGCCGTTGCGATAATTTTCACATTTATCTGGCTATTAACATCGCTAATAAACGTATTCATTGATGTGTGTTTTAAGGCGTCTGGCTACTGGTACGAATTGATTTTCTATGCCATAATTGTGCTGTTGCCGCCGTGTTACAATACCAGCACCGTTGTGTTTTTTTTTTTTTCTTTATTAATTTTTTAACCAAATTGAAAGGTTTTAAGTATTACAGAAACAATTAAAGTTTGTGTGTAATACATTAGATATATAAGGTAACAAAATATATGTATATGTAGGAGGGTAAATAATCGAAATAAAAATTTTTAAATAATAAAATAATAAATTCAAAAATATTAAATGAATATAAAACTAAATAAATATATAATAAAAGTAAAAAATAAAAAATAAAAATGGAAAAAAAATAGAATAACAATACGATGATATATCTATATATACATATGTAAGTATATACTAATTTAAAATAGAGTATGATAAATGATAATTTACGATAACCGAATTATGAATTTGTTATTCTTTCTAGAATTTTCAATTTAAAGACTGACACATTCTGTGTATTTTTTAAATCAGTAGGGAGCTGATTAAACAGTCGATATCCTCTATATAGTGCCGAATTTTGTCCAGTGTTCGTTCTAGATTGTGGAATAACAAAATATGATCTCCTTCTCGTCTCGTATTGATGTATATCTCTTTGGTATGCAATATTAAAGTTATGTTTCATGTAACCATTTTTTATTTTATATATAAGTAATAGCAATTGATACTCATTTATCTGATCAAAGGATAATAGTGCAGCATTGTATAATTCATTGGTAGGATGAATGAAGGAGAATCCATGAATATTTCTTATTACTTTGTTTTGAAGTGTGCGAATTTGATCAAGATTTCCCTGCGTTGTATTTGTCCATATTGGGTTAAGGTAAAGAAGATGTGAAAGGATATAAGAATTGTAAATATTAAGTCGGGCTTTAATGTGTAAACAATATCTCAGTCGACGTAATGCAAACATTATTGGATTAATTTTCTTTTTGATATGAAATATGTGAGTTTTCCAAGACAGTTTACTATCTATGTGTAGGCCAAGATATTTCGTATCTGAGATTCGTTCAATTTTTTGACCGTTAACTACTAAATCAGGTAAGTTAGAGTCTATTGAACGATATTTATCGAAAATCATATAATTGGTTTTCTTTGCATTCATACTCATACAATTTGTTTTCAGCCATTCATTCACGATATTTAAATCATCCTGTATATGTAATAATACATTTGCTACGTTTGTGTTTGTATATATAATAACAGCGTCATCCGCATATAATTGAAGTTTACCATGTAAATTAAGTTCGAAAATATCATTTATGAATATTGAAAATAACGTTGTAGATAAGATTGAACCCTGAGCTACACCAGAATTCACAGTTCTGTATTCACTAAGTACATCATCTAATTTTACCATTTGTAATCTATCAGATTGGTATGATCTTAGAAGATCTAACGATTTGTGTGTTACACCTATATTAGTAAGCTTTTCGAATAATATTTTGTGTTGTACGGAATCGAAGGCTTTACGTAGATCTATGAAAACACATGCTGTGCTAAATTTTTTATCTAGAGCCGTTTCGATCGTATTGATCAATTGCGTACAAGCTGAAAGGGTGCTTGAGTTTGTAACAAAACCAAATTGATTTTCGTTTATAACTTTATTTTCTATTAGATATTTATCAAGTCTGGTTTGGACGGCTCTCTCAAATATTTTGGAACAAACCGGCAAAATAGATATTGGACGATAATTATTCATGTCAGATTTATTACCAGATTTATGAATAGGTTTTATCCTAGACTTTTTTAAGCAATCAGGAAAGATGCCGGTGATGAAGCTATCGTTTATAAAGCATGATAGTTTTTGAGCGAGATCATTTGAATATTTTTTTATAAATTTGGCAGATATGTTATCCACGCCATTTGCGGAATTGCTATTTAAACCGTTTATTATCGAGAGTACTTCTTTTGTATTTGTTTTGTAAAGATATAATGAATGATTAAGGGGCGGATTTAAGTGAGTGTATGTTATGTGAGATATTACCGGACAGACATTTACAAAGTATTCATTGAACATATTTGCTACTGTTGATTGTTCCGATATTTTTACATCATTGACGATTAAATTTATTGATTCTGTTTTAGTATTAGATCTATTAAAAATAACTTTATTGGTCAAAGCCCAAAATTTCTTGTTGTCTGATATTCTTTTGTTAAATTCTTCAGATAAATAGTTCATTTTTGCTTGCTTAGATAAAAAGGTTACTTTATTACGATAAAAAAGAAATTTTTGATTGTAATAATTGTTAGCTTGGTATTGTTTTTTTAATTTGTAAAAAGAATTTCGGTATTTAATCAGATCTAATATTTCAGCATTCATCCATGGTGATCTTACGTTGTATTTTTTTTTTAAATTTATTTCCTTTGTATTAAGCGCAATTATTTGTGACATATTATTGTTGAGTTCATTAAAAGAATTTGATTCAGTGATTCGGCTAATTTGATTACTAGTGATTTTGTCATATTCTATTATTTTTATTGTTTGAGATTCAAACATATTTATTTTGTTGACTGGACTAATCGACATGGATGCTACAATATACCGATGATCAGATATATGTGTATCGTATAAAGCTATTGTGTACGTATTACAAACTAGATCTGTAATCATATGGTCGATAACAGTGTTAATGGTATTTGATAGCCTTGTTGCATATTGTTGATCAGTTTTATTAAGTATTAAATATCCAACAGATGACAGTGCATCAACGTATTCAATAACGTCTGTATCGATTCCATAATTTATAAGGTTGATATTAAAATCGCCCAAAATTATACTATTTTTATATTTGTTTATTACAAGGTTAAATGTTTCCATAAAATCATCAAAATTCGATATAGGTGGTTTGTATATAGAGAATACATTAAAGCGAGACAATCTATTACGAACACTGATACCAAGTATGGTGTTACCATTCCATTCTTTTCTATATATTGTATCGAATTGTAGTGAGTTATGTACATATATAGCACATCCTCCACCTTTTCTTATAGGTCGAGTCAAATAAACAGAAGTGTAATTCGGTATATTAAAATAATTAATTTCATTATCAAAAATCCATACTTCGGTTATCGCAATTATATGAATAATTGAATTTTGCGATTGCAATATTAATTCAAGCTCATGCAATTTATTTCGTATACTTGAAATATTTATGCTTAAAAATGTGATGTTACTGTTAGTGTCTATGGTAGGTATATCATCGTTTACAAAATGTTTTATTGTTAGATTTGAGAGTGCGTTACTGTTAAATTGCATTGAAAATTTGTGTGTATCTGTTATCTATCATATGTTATCATTTATTATTTAATTGCAAACTTACGAAATTATTTAACTCTTCAAATGTTTTGATTTTAAATATTGTTTTTGAAGTTGGTGAGAATTTAATTAAAACTGTGCCGTGATTTTGCCAAATAAAATCAATTTTGTGTTTCAACCGCAGTTGTTTTGCTTCTTTTAGCAGCCGTTGTGTGTATTGTGTCATATACTGATTAAAGAATACTTTTCTTTGGTTATGCGACTGATTGCCACCAAAATTTAGTTGTTCCGGTAAGATTGGACCAGTTGTCTTGGCAGCTTCAAGTATAGCCTCACAGAGATTATTGGAATCAAGTTCAACAACAATTAGTGGGATATGTTTTCCACCAAGTCCACCAATACGTTTGCAGGACTTAATGTTGTTTTTCGAAATTTCGACTTGAAGTAAAGCTACCACAGATATAACAACTTCAATCAGATTTTCACTTTGAGCAGCCGGTAAGTTTGAAATTGTAATGTAGTTTTCAAACTGTTTCCTCTGTATTTGTTGAAGATTTTTTTCTGATTCGCACAATCGAGTGTGGAGTTCTGCTATTTCTTCTTTTAGTTCAAGATTTTCCTTTTCCAAACAAGTAGTACGACTATCCAAGTTATCAAATTTAGAGGATAATGAACTTACGGTTGCGTCGACTTTAGCAATTAGTTTATATATATCCTTCAAAGAAGGTTCTTGATTGTTGTTAGCTGTTGGGTTGATTTCGTTATTGTTTTTGTTGATGTCAGCGGCAGTATTGCATACAGCGTTACTTCGAGTGAAGCGAGACATATTATACTTTGATTTTTGAACTTATATAACAATTTTTTTTGCCACACTTTGATAATTTCGATAACAATAAATGTTTATCTTCACTTTTTTGTTATATTTTCTTTATTTTGATACTTATTTCATCAATAATAATTAACTATTTTGAGCGCGATTTAATATGTTTGATGCTTGGTTTTTAGGGTTACCAGGTGATAGGTTGATACAATTAAGTAACACAAGTAACTGTATTCTCTGAAAGCTGCCCTAAATCTCATAACCCCAACAAATCTATTGAAATTCCTAGTTACAAAGTCTTAAGATGTGATCGTAAAAATCATATAGGATGTGATGTAGCAATATTTATAAAAAAGGGAATTACTGCTAACGTCGTTGAGTAGCTATTTATAAACCGACTGACGTCGACGATATTGAGTTGTTGTAGGACGTTCTTGACAGAGTCGGTATTCTGAGGTAATAATTACAGGATACATTAATGATGAATTTCTGAAAAATGCGATTGGTTTCTTTACTAAATGTAGACGGTCTTCATGTGTTGCATGTAGACTGTCTCAAATAGTCACAGGGATTTCAGACTAATCAGTTCGGAGCCTCCCCACTTCACGGTTGTTCGGAGGCCATCCCAGATTTGATGTTTATAAGCAAGCCACAAAACGTAATACATTTTGGACAAATTAATACGTGTTTATCGGTCATATCAATTAACGATGAATTGTTTGCGTCTTACAGTTGTGAATTGCAAAATTCAAACTGTGACCATTGATTTTTTAGGAACTACTCGGTAATAGACACAGAAGCGTTTTTTTTCGACGGTAGAATCGATGCCCTGAACTTACTTTTACTTACTTTGTATATAGGTTGAAAACCTATTCGTAAGGTATGTTCCATTATCTCCGGTACGCGAAAGGAATACAAATATAAACCGTGGTTTAATGACACTAATAAAATAGCAATGGTTAAAAGGGATCAAGCGTTTCGAGTATGGAGGCGTGAACAGTCGCAACGTGATCATGAACTCTTCAAGTAATTAAGAAATTTAGTAACTCGGTTGATCAGTACAGCAAAGACGCGATATTTTAGTTCACGAATAAATACTACTATTGGTTCAAAAAAACTTTGGTCAAATTTGCGTGACATGGATTTTGCTACTAATCGTGTGAATACTTCTGTTCCTTCGTTTAATTCCAACGATTATGCAAGGTACTTATCTTCAGTCGGTTCACAAGATAACAATTATTCGTTAGATCTTTTTAACTTCAGTAATACAATACGAACTGACACGAATTTTGCCTTTGAGGGTGTTTCACAATACGAGGTCGCCTTTGCTTTGTCACATGTAAAGTCTAGTTCAGCTGGCTGGAATACCACCGAAATTTTTTAAGATAATTTTACCTTGTATTTAGCCGCATATGACTTATCTATTCAACGCTTGTATCATTTCGTCTCGTTTTCAAAATATATAGAAAGTTTCGGGGATTGTCCCGATTCCTATGAAAACCGGCGAAAGTAGTGTCAATGAATTTCGTCCGATTTGTATTCTTCTCGCATTATCTAAAGTGATTGAAAAACTATTAAAATCGCAGATGACACAATATATTTGCCGGTACATTTTGCTATGTCAGTTTTAATTCGGTTTTCGTGAAAAACACTCTTCTTGAAGTCACCGATGATATTAGACGTTGATAGAAAGCTGCGGACCTATTCGAGAGAATTCTATTCGATTTCTTTCGTGCATTCGATGGTGTTAAGCATGAATATTTATGTAATAAACTCAGTCTTTTGTTTGGTTTCGATCGTAGTACGGCAGTAATTCGCGATTATCTCTGTAATAGATTCATGATAGTGTCCATGAATGAAGTTTCGGCTGACCTAATCGAAACTATAACAGGTGCTCCTCAGTGTTCTGTGCTGGGCCGCTACTGTTTTCGTTATTGATTAACGATTTTCCACCTGTACTTCAGGATTGTAGTTGTCATTTATTCGCAGATGATCTACAAATTTATCACTCGATTTCACCCCAAAATGCCCAGGAAGGCATTGCTATATTGAACAGTAATCTGTCAGCAATCAAGACTTGTGCATTGAATAATAGTTTACAGCTAAATCGTAAGCAATCCATTTGATAGGTATCAGAAATCGGAATGACTCGTTTCCGCCAGTATCTCATCGCGATGTAGTGAATTTAGGTCTAACATTTGATACATCTTTAAGCTGGAGCAAACACATTGCCAAAGCTACCGGTAAGATGTTTGCTGATTTCATCGGTCTCTGGCCAAACCTTATGCCGGTTTCCAAAAGATGTATGATTTAGAAAACGGTTCTGCTTTCGATTCTATACTATTGCAATGTAGTTTTTTGAGCAGGACTAAACTCAGTTTCCAAAACGACCTTAAACCGTGCTTTTAAATCCTGTGTGAGTTTTGCTTTTGGACTGAAAATAGAAGAAAGTACAGAGCCATATCATAAACGACTTTTCGGGTGCAGTTGTGATGCTAATATGAAATACCGATCAAATGTCACGTTATATGGTCTCTTAACATAAAGTCAATGCTATCCAATTACATGTATATATAGTAGCATAAGCCTCTCCCAATCGCTGAATTTGACACCGCCATTACACCATACCGCACAGTATAATTCTTCGTTCTTTGTTCATGGGTTGACGAACTGGAATACACTTCCTGTGTCAGTAAAGCGACCAGGCACTGCATTTAAGACACGTTGTTTAATGCAATATTGCAATCTTGATGAATGAATGGATGATGGAGTGAATGAATGAAGCATGGTGTTTGTTTTCTAATTAATTTACATAAGTATTTATTTCTCACTTTCATTACTTCTTTATTTTTATTTAAAACTATTAATTGTAAATAAAATATATTGTAAACTAATTTAATATCGTAAATAATGTAGTGAAATTAAGGCGAAAGCCTTTGTACATACAAATTAATAAAAACATACGAATTCCTGGTATTTATGCAAACGGTGTTTTGAGTTTGCGAATAATTTTTGGAAACACGAAATAGTTGGTCAATGGGTAGAAAATACTGTGGTGCATCTGGGAAAGAATGAAATCGTAGTCAGAATCGTTGAGGTGAAGACAGCTACAAGCACATAGTTAAAACGCAGACAAGATCTGGAAAAAAATTTACATCATTTTGAACAAACATATAATTTTACACAATTCTCTTGAAATAATTTATCGTTATTGGGTTTTTATTATTACCAAATAATTCGGAATCGGATAATTGCCGAAAGATAAAGCAGACGTTGATTATACGTCTATTGAACGTCTATGGCAGACTCAAAATATTTTAAATAGTTAAGTCATTACAATTTAACTACACGTCATGCAGACCTATATTTTTGGTCGATAGTTGTTAACACTATATACTTAGCCAGAAGACAATGATACTTGGGATTAAATTATTCAAAACAAAAAATCTATAAATTATTTAAATTTTAAATAAAAAACTATTTTTTTTTTTAATTTGCGTCTTGTATTTATAAGATATCACTCAAACTCCTATAGATTAGCAACGTTTTCTATTTCAGAAAAATAAATAAAATATTATAATTGACGAATAAATATATATCCTGACGTAATAAAACATATTTCTGTAATCAGTATTACGTGAAAAAGGTGTTTGGGAATAAGTTATTTTTTCGCACGTTTTTATTCGATGACTTCAATAAAAACAAATTAGCAGCTTGTGACTATTTGTATGTACTAAAAATACGTGTAATAATTAAATACGAATACTTGCGCACCTAATTATGCGTATAACTTAAGTACACGGTGAGCAAAAAAACAACTAGTGGTGATTTTTTTCTCACCAGAAATGACGTCGTCAGACAAAACATAGTATTTTTTCATCAGACTTAGAGTATAGCTATTAATTTACTAGAGCGCATAACAAATTATAACACTGATTTTAAACACCTCTAAATATTGTAAAAGCATAGTTAAAAATCAATTCCTTAATTAATGTATGTATGTAGGTACATAGTACATACATAAATATACATTTTATTCAATAAATAAGAAAACTAGAAGTAAGATCTAGTATATTTTACCGTGTACGAGTATATCAGTAAAACCGCGTAGTAATAGTATGTTATTTACAATATATAACACGCGATATAGATAATATAAGTCAAATAGAACATCATTAAATTAAAAAAAAAGTATGCAAAAATTAATAATGAATATGTAACTATGTATTTAAAAAAAAAAAAAAATCTTGAAATGTTAGCAATTTAATTCAAATTAAATATTTGAAGATTTTATGAAAGTTGAGATAATTTCGGAATTTTTTTTTATGAATTTTCGGGCTAATTTTTCTAACCTATAAAACATCTGAAATTATTATTCATTTTAAATAATTTGCGTCAGAAAACAATTTAATTTAAATCTATTCAAATTTTACTAATTCCGAAATTCTATACTATACCTTACTTATTGTCCAAGCTCTCAAGTAATGTTCATGAACTTGACCCTGTTCAAGGCATGTATCGTGCGCAACATGTGTAGATTGTGAAACCAAAACAAAAGCACACCTAACATATATATTAGTGAAAAACTAAAAATGCTAATTTTACTTTCACAAACCCAGTATACGGTACAATTATATACCAGAATAAATATATATATATATAGAATATTTAAATACTGTACGAGTATAACGAAATCGAAATTAGTTTACCTACAACATAAGCTATACATAACATATATGATTATAAATAACTATTTGTTTACGCCGAGTGTATACCTATATTACCTATAAGGTTTGCTGCACTATATAAAAACATAACACCTAATTATGAATTGAGATTTAATGCGATTTTAATAGCTTCTGAAAACGATTAACGTTCTAATTATGATTAAATTAAATAAACATTTTTAAGTTAAGTATTTTTTAACACACAAATAACTATGTATTTATATATAGGCTGAAGCTGAAATGGTATTCTATAGAGGCATAATATATTTTATTTATATCTTATTGTATACCAACGTAAATTGTAATAAATAATGATATATACGATCGAGAGCGACGTTCTTTAAAAAAAATGTATTTAATTTTATGTTTACTAGTGTGTATATTACGAAAAAAAAATATTTTTAAAATTCTTACCTCATTATATTTTCACTTACATCACAGATTCAATTATAAGTACGACTATAGTAGTATAGAAATATGTATGTAGTAATTATGCATGTATATACATGAGAGAACCACCAGATGAAAAAATAATTGTGTATATGTTGGCTATATTTTGTGAAACAAAAAATAATTCAAATCCACCAAGTGGAAGTGTTCTAAAAATACAGAAAATATTATATTAATGATGACCTTTTCAATATTTTTAGAAGTAGACATACAGCCGCACCAGAAAGTATTGAAAAAAATATTTTAATGTGTGTAATATAATGAACCGCATCGTTATGGAATAGTATTATGTTTTAGTACTCAGCAGTAATGAATGTTTTTTTTTTCAAAATTAATTTAGTATTGGTATGCATTATATGGGAAGCATAAACATAAATAAAATATGTATTTGTATATATGTACTTACACAGTAGCTTTGTGTTATTTTATCTTCCACATATATATGTATAGGAAGATATTGGTTTTGGCTGATTTTTCGAAAAAACTTACCTACCC
>JANTEX010291028.1:0-11215 GCA_024741295.1 Macrocera vittata | reverse complement strand
AAAATTTCAGGACGATCGGATAAAAACAGAGGTGGGCTTCAGTAAAGCTAAAAAAATACTCTCTACAAAATTTCAATACGATCGTGAGAAAACAGAGGTGGGCTGGAAGTATATTAGTATGGAAGTACCGCACCCAATAGGCAGCCATTTTTTCTTGTTTCATTATAGTTATAGTTGCGGAAAACATTGTGTATTGAAAAATACAAAGTATTTGCGCTCGTATTTGCGTCTTTAAGAAAATTCAAGCAGACACACTTTTTTTTAGATCGTTCGTCTACTCGTAGGATTCTCTTTTGTATGATCGATATAAACCAAACGGCTCAATGGATTTTCAGAAACTTTTCTGGGTAGAATCGGGACAAAGGGGAAGGAGAACCCCAAATACAAACGTATATTGAAAAAAAAAACTTAAGTTCGATAAACTTTTTTCCTGATCATCACATATGTTGTATAGGATCGGACAAAGGCAGATCACATAACCAGTTAGGGTGGCTCTTAAACTCTTATATTGAAATCTATCGACTTTCCTAGCTATCTAACTCAATTTTAAATTTTACGTATGGTGGACAGACCAGAAAAGAATGCTCATTTTAACTCAATTGAATAAATAATTAGGGTGGATCTCGAAGTCCTTTATTATAATTAATTAAAAATGTTCGTTTTTTTTTCTGTAGTCATATGCCAAGTTTCAATTATTATATTGTACTGTTCGTATACAACAGTAGTTATATACAGTATGGAAGTGCCGCACCAACTAGGCAGCCTATTTTATTTCACTTAAAGTAAAATACTTTATAACAAATTGTACAGAGTCGCAGGATTCGACTCGAATTTCATAAAATTGATATCAACATTGGAATTTCGTTATAAATGCAAAGAGAATTAATATGCACAAAATCGAGAAGACATCTCTGAATAATCATTACCTTCTTAAAAATACTATTCAATTGTTCTGCCGTAGGTATATACATACGTACAAATTCTACCACAAACAGACATTAAGAAACCCAATAAAACAACAATCTATAGACCTTAAATTTCAGGATGTAATAACAATAACTTTATTTCTATTTCCTCAATGGGTCTGCAAATATTATACTTGAACAAAAATTATTAATTTATCCCCAGCACAGAAAAAAAAAATAGAGACACGAACGTAATAAAACAGGATGTCCGTCAAAACAATATACATATTTTGTCCTCTACTTTTACATTTAACAAATACATATTTAAAATCGTGCAAAAATATAATCCTCATTATATATTTCTCCTTATCTTTTTGCAAACATAAAATAATAATTTTTCCCGCACACAGTGCGCGTAGAGGTATACTTATATCCACTGGTATTTCCCAAGATTTCCATGAGCAACATAATAAACCATAAAGGATGTAGAACAGAAATGAAAAGAAACAATAAAACCACAATAAATATGATCAGCATTACGTATATAATCAGCCGATGACAATAAAAAACCAGCGGTGAGCTTAATAGAAAATAAGTAATTCGATTATAAAGTTCAAATGAAAAAAAACACAAAATACAATGTCTTATTATATGCTCCTAATAGCAGATTTTATTATTTTCCTTTATACTTGAGTTCGAAGTACATGTTCATATTAAAACCGAAAAGGATAAATTTTTTTTTCTAACGGAACAAATATAACAGTTTTAATGCCATACCTATAAATAGAACTCACACAGGTAAATTATAACAGAGAGTATATTCATTGAATTAGAATAGATATAACTAGACCCATTGTATACCTGAATTGAGACTAAGCATACACACGAGCAAAACAAAAGAATAACACATTACCTAATTAAACATCCTTTTAAAACTCAAGAGGAGATAAATAAATAAACACAATGAAACTATTCGGTTCGAGTAAATTTCCTTAAAATGAAGTAAAGACGTGCACAGGTATAATTTATAAAGAAAACCATTTCATTCATAAAATTCAGTAAACGTTGAGTCGTGAAACAGTAAGGATCAATAAGGATATAACAAAAATTCAATTTCTTGAGCGCAATTATGTATTTCGGAAAATCGTTGCCGTTAAATTGTAGACTATCAGTGAGCGGAACTAATTTGAAATTTGTGATATTATGTACAATAGTTATGTGGCAAATATGCGATACAGACGGACGGATTATTCATCGAATACGTGATTTTAATGAACCAGTTGCCGATACGATAAATCAGTGTCGCCGCACATGTTTGGCGAAATTTCTTGTCAATCAGGCAAATGTGCTATCATCAATCGACAGAGAATGCACGAAACGGCCAGACTGTTTCATGTGCTGGGATTATTGTCGAATTCTGTACGAAGAGCGAAGAGTTACAGCGAAACGGATGTGTAACGACATATTTTGTGTGAGTAAAAATTTTCAAACTATTTTTTAAGAATATATTGTGAAATTTGTTGAATTGTTTTATAAATCAAAAGTAGTAACTTAAATGTGAAATTGTAAAAACTGTTTTGCTATAACATTTTTTTTTATTTCAGTTTAATGGATGTAAATATGCCTGTATTTTTCACAATTATATCTCGTGGAGAAATTTTAACGAATTGGATGAAGAGGATGATTATTAAGAAAATAAAATAATTGAAATGTATTTTACTAAATGCTCAGTGTTAAAATTTGTATTTTGTATAAAAAGAAATTTATTGTTTAAATAGTTTGTAGACAAATAAAGCTTTATATTGTATATTGTTGAATATAAAAACCTAAAACAAAATAATAATAAATT
This sequence comes from Macrocera vittata, assembly GCA_024741295.1. Taxonomy (NCBI): domain Eukaryota; kingdom Metazoa; phylum Arthropoda; class Insecta; order Diptera; family Keroplatidae; genus Macrocera; species Macrocera vittata. Next base: position 8,461 of record JANTEX010291028.1, on the reverse strand, counting down.
ATTAATGTTATTGTGGTTTAAAAATAAGTTCACTGGATCTCAAAGAATTTTCAGATTTTCCAACATTGACAGCAATGGTTCGAATGCATCGTTAGTTTAATTTTCAACTCTTTCTATAACCAAAATGGAATTTAAAAACTTCACGAATTATTCGATAAAATATTGTTTAGTAGTAATTGCTATTGCATTGCGAGTGTTACAAAAATATTGTTCCAAAGAATTTCATAGAGAAGAATTCTTTTGCTTAGAGTATTAGATAGATATTGTGTATAGTAACTATTAGTATTCGCCTCCATGCCTAAATATAATGTTTTGTAATAAAATCATGAATTCGTCGTCATAAACTGACTACGCAACGGTTATACGTAGTTTGGTCTAAATTGGTAGTAGTCTAGTCACTGAGCCAGTTTTATTCGTTCATTTCTAAAGGTGTACAGAGACAGGATCGAAAATTCTCGAAATTCATGATCAGTTATCTATCATATCAGACAAAATCCTAAAATTGGATGGCAATCAGTCGCAACGGATCATTTTGTAATATCATCGGATTTAATAAAAAAAAAAATCTGACAAAATCTCAAAGAATAATTTCTCCTGACCATACCACGCAAGCAGTAACGTTTTATACACTAACGGATATAGAAACATTCAGTAAATCGAAAAGTTTTCGTTTATGGCTCATACCTATCTGTCTTTCAGGTGTGAGTCAAATATGACGGCTGGCAACCTTGAAAGCACTAAAGAGCTTAAAATCATTTTACTGACTCTTTCAAATCTAGCTAAGAACAACTCGGTTTCTTTAGACTGGGTACCGAGTCACAGTATAATCGAAATAAATGGAATAACTGACAAGCTAGCTCTACTGTTTAATTGAATGTTCAATTGTTGGAATCTATGATGGGTGTTTTTTTACCACTGCGAACTCACATGTGCTCACGGAGTCTCTAATTTTTTTTGGCGATAAAGTAGATGACGTCAAAATCCTTTGACGCTCCTTATTAATCCGATGTGCCGATTCCGATAAAAGGCAGAAGCAGACAATCACTAACTGGGCTTCTGACTGATATGTATATGACAAAAGAATCCTCATAAACTAGACTATTCCCAGAATCAACATGACGTTCCTTATCAATTTATCAGAAGAATGTTTCTCTTCTAGGGATCAGACCGAAAATTAACAATATTTTATAAAAAGATAATAAAATTTTATAAAAAGATGACTTTCTTTCATTAGGTTTTCTGTCGCATGTAAAAACTTTTATTAACTGAAGGAGTTATCCTTTAATTCCTAATAATTTTGTGAGAAAGATTCACTTTAAAGTGAGTACTGAATTTTGATGCTACGATCTCAGGGGCCATTTATAAATTATGCCAAGCTGTCTAGAGAAGGAGGTATAACAATGCGTGACAAATTTGTTACAATGTGGTGGTATAGGATTTCGTTAAGTCACGGTTTTTATTAGGCTGAATCGAATTGCAAAGAGAAGGTGAATTGGGGACTTTAGGTCGTGAATCAAATTTTTAGTCAGTCGTTTATGTGTAATACGTATTAAGTACATGAACGAAAAATCTATAAAAAACCTACCAAGGTCCACAGTATTGACACGAATTCAATAAGGCGACTATGTTAGGGTTTTTTGATTTCTAATGTTTTCGTGGGATGAAACAGATGACGACAATAAATAAAAATCAAATCAACAAACGATAGCCAATTTCGCTTAGTTACTTAAATCCAGTCAGGAGACAGTGCAGGAAGACCCAGACATGTCTCTTACACCCTGACACAAAATATTAATGCTGTCATACCATCAAAATACCTCAGATGAAAAACTACAAGACAAGCCCTATGTATCCGCTGCAAGATAAGGAAATGAAGCCTAGGGAGTGACGAATGCAAGAGATAGATATTACAAAGGATGATACGAAGAAATTGTAAAAAATGAAACCAGAGGATAAAACCGAAAAGGAGCCAAAGAAAAGAATTTGTCCTCATAACTCGCCACCGATCTGTGAACGAAAGCTAAAGTCAGACCGGCAGAGATGATTATGGAACATGTGCTGGACGGAAAATTCTCTGCTCCTTTGATTCTTCGGAAGTAGTGACGGGCAAACGGCTATTAAAATGCGACGACTGGCTTATCTTGGTCAAATTGTTGCTAAGACTATTGACGATTCTGAGCTTGTACTCATACTAACGAAGCAGATCCCATGGCTTTCGCTTCGCTACATACTATAAAGTTCGAATCAAGAAAGCTCTGATTTGTTCAGCCATGCACAATCAGACTGTTCCGATTTTTGACCAGGTGGTCACCAAGAAATATAATAGCTGCCAAAATCTAGTCAATCGATTGTGCTGCTTTTAGATAATAATGTCTTTGAACCAGTGGCCAGGCAAAAAATGGTTCTAAATGTCCCATTGAAGACTTGGAGGAGACTAGCAACTTGGTTGCGAAAATGTCACTGGTGGTCGCAGAGACACTTAACGAAGTAACCATGAAAATTTTGCTACCTAATATTAAATTCGGATCAAGGAAGCTCTGAATTGTCCTGCCATGCACAATCCGACTAATCCGATGGGTGACAAGGTAATCATCAAGAAGTAAGGTCTGCACAAATCAGACAATCGTTTTTGCTGCTTTTAGATGACGAAGGCGTCGAATGGCTAGCCAAGCAAGAAAATCATCTTCGCTTTAGGATCGCTCACTTTGAAAAGTATACGGGAATGGATGTCCCGAGGGAGTAACTACTTGGAAAAAATATGTCCCAAAGAATTCCTCGTAATTCATCGAAGAATTCCTCGTCGATATCGCAAGAATTCCTCGAGTAATTACCGCTTCGGATGTCCCAAATTGGTTGTGAATATGTCAGTGGCGGTCGGGAAGACACTTAAAGAAGTTAATTCATCTCAAATCTAAAAGGTTCATCGTTCATTGCACTATATGTATTGAATACACATTATTGTCTGGTTTCGGATAGTCAATCGGTGTGCTTGCGGAGGACAGCTTTAATTGCGTATGATCAGAATGTTCATGCGAAAACGTTCAACATATAAAACCGAGAAACGTGAAACGATTGTGTTTTTAACAAATCCTTTTAGATTTAGATGTAAGATGACTGAATTCGGTCACCATACGATTTTGATTACATGTACTGGAGTACTTATACATTACATGCACTGGAGTACTTATATACTACAATGTACTTGAACTCGAGTACTTTCGAAGCAGTCGTACAACGGGAAAAATTAGTGGTACACGTACTCGAATTTTTAAGAACTTTCGAAAGTACTTTTATTCGTACTCATTAAAAGTACTTATGAGTACTTTTTGAAAGTACTCGTACTAATGGGTTTAAGGTACATTTTAAAGTACTTGTGCCCAGCTCTGGTTGTGTTCCAACGTTTGTAACGTCCACAATCTTGGAAGTTATAAACATTACGCACGCAAAATTCGACTAATCTAATAAATGACTGAAGGGTATCTGATGGAACACCATGTCTGACCACAGAAAGATAATCTTCAAACTTGAATGTAGAATTTAGACCACCACTTCCAAGAAAGACTGACAAAGAGTTGTTCGCAACCAAACTTGACAGACAGCTTTCAGGGTGGACGAGTGGCGGACTTAGTGCAAGCAACAACATAGCGGTGAACAGTTTAACAGTAGCACTTCAGACCTCGTACCATAGGGCCGGTTAGAACCTTTAGTGGAACTAACAGATCAACATGATGGAATAATGAACTAACAAGAATGAGAAAGGAAGTTAGGAAAACTTTCAAAAAAGCACTACGCTCAGGATTAACTGTAGACTGGGATAGTGTTCGAGTTAAGAAAGAGAATATAAAAATCTACTAAGATCAAGGAAGATAGAAGACAAGAAAATTATTTCAGGGGATCCGTTCAACACACTGGGCGCCTTGAAAAAAGAAGACGAATCATTCACATTGGGATGAGAGGAAACCGCCAGTCTCCTTTTGATGAGTCTGAAACGGAACATTTGTTAATCAGATAATAATTTAAGTGAACTAAGTGATGTTGTAAGCCGCGATAAGGTAGACTGGGCGATTAAATCTTATCGGATTAGATGGCATTTTACCTGCCCTTCTACAATAGGGCTAGAAATATATAAGTAATTGACTCTGTGTTATTTTCAGAGTCTGTCTTAAAATGTACCTAAAGAATGCCGATGGTCTAAGGTTGCTTTCCTATCCAAATCTGGGTAGTCTTACTACTCGGATCCAAAGTCATTTAGACCTATTAGTCTCCCATCTTTATGTCTTAAAATGTTGGAAAGATTGTGTGACTTAGACATCAGAAATGGAGCTTTACTTACTGCGCCCATACACTCAAATAAACATGCATATCTTCCGGGAAAGTCTACTGAGTCCGACCTTCATCAAGCAGTCAGCAGAATTGAAAGTGTTAGGAATGCACAATGGCAACCATTACCTTGGAGAATTGCTAGATATAGAAAGAGCGTTTGACAGGGTTTCCATAGACACGATAATTACACCTCTCACCACGCGCTGTGTAAAACCGATTCTCATAGACTGGATCTCGGCCATGCTAAGTGGGTGGAATGTACAAATTGAAATGAATGACTTCGCAGTAAAAAGTAGCCTAGTTAGAGGATATCCCCAGAAAGGAGTACTATCGCCGCTGTTATGGATCTTGGTGATAAACTCCCTCCTGTTGATGTTTAACCAAAAAGTTATTACACCAATGAGGTTAAATATCTAGGCGTTTATCTTGATAGTAAACTTAATTGGACGAGGCATACTGAGGAGAAAACTAGAGAGGCGATGGTCTCCAAATGGCAGTGCAAATGATTAATTGTCCATAGTTGCGGAGTATCGCCAAAAATAATGCGTTGGATCTGTACTGTGGTTTTTAGACCAATGCTAACACATGCTGCCAGTGTCTGGTGGCACAGGACTAAAATAAAAACTCTGAATGACAAGCTAGTAAATATCTAACTATCACGAGTCGATACAGAACAGCCCTCACTACAGCACTTGAAGTCATAGCAGACCATTCTCCTATTGACATACACATAGAGGAGATAGCTGGATGGACCACGCTCAGCCTAAAAATAAGGGATCTGTGGAAAACAAGAGAAAGTTGTTTTGGTCATGCCAGGATTATAAATAAAATATTAAGCCAAACTTCAAATTTGGATATGCCCTAAATCATTTTCCGAAAACTCATGCCTTTGGGAAGAAATTTGAAATATGTTCAAAAGAAGAAGGCGGAGTTATTCTAGTGGAATCGCTGGACTCAATAGATATATATCCCAACGGGTCGAATGATAGCTTATCGACTGGGTCTGGCGTTTTGTGTAGAGACCTTGAATTTAATCTAAATCTCTCATGCCGTGTCGTAACTTTGATACAACGTCAGACGTAGACGGCAAAGGTGAACTATCGCTGGTAATGAAAAATTCGCCAGGGATTTTTAGCGACTGACTGATACACTAAATCGGCTGGAGGGCAGCCTAGTTCGTCTCTGATTGTAAAACGAATACATGTAGCCTTTCTGCGATGCCATTTACCTGGGAATGGTAGGCAGTAGTACGCAAATGGGACTCAAATTGGCTTCCACGACCCATCCGTTCGGTAAGTGGAACGCCAAATCATGAGATGTACTGTGAAACAAAATGTTTAGCAACAGTTGTCACAGTCATATCCTTCATTGGGTAATATCAGGCCAACGTGTGAATCTATCCACGATGGTCAATATATAAGAGAAACCACCGGACGGGGGCAGAGGGCCCACAATGTCCATGTGGATGTTCTCCAAACGAGAAAACGGAAGAAGCGAAAAGACACCATACGGTAATTTAATGTTCCGAATCCCTTTGGATTCATGGAATGCAAGATTTTGTCCAACGAATATCCTGGTTCATTTTTGGCCACAAATACCGTTTGGCTACTTCTTTTCGTGTTGCTCGTATACCTGAGTGTGATAAACTATGAATCGTATCATAAATAGTCCTGCGCAGACATTCGGGCATGTAAGGTCGATTAACTTCGGTTGATGTTTCGCACCAAACGTTTTAATTTGTTCCCGGAAAAGTTGATTTGTTTGAGTATAAATTTTGACTGTGTGGAACGAACGACTGACAAAAGAGTTTGCAATTCTTTATCAGCTTCCTGATAAGAAGAAGACTACGAAAATCGAGTGAAATGGTATCGATGTCAACTGACTGCGTTTCGTTTGATACTAACCGTGAAAATGCGTCGGCAGCGACGTTCGCCTTACCAGAAATGTAGCGTAAGTCAGTTGTATGAACTGTGACATAAAATTCATATGTCGCGACTGACGTGGTCTTCGCTCCGTTTTTGATGATAGAAAGGTGATCAAAGGTTTATGACCAATGAAGACTGAAAACTACCTACCTTCGAGAAAATATCGAAAACCTTTAATTGTCAGGCATATTGCGAGTAGCTCGCGATCGAACGTCGAATACCTCGTCTCTGACGATTCTAAGCATTTTAGAGAAGAAAGCAAGAGGTTCGCATGTGTCGTTAATGTGCTGTTGCCACTGCGACGTCTAAAGCATCAGTCGCGATACTAAAGGTAGCACCTTGCTTCGGATGTTCAAGAAAAGTTGCTTCGGCTAATGCGATTTTAGTTTTCTTGAATTCCGAAAAACATGATTCCAGCCAAGAAAAATTTGATTCCGGCATGGTTTTGATTGCTCTCATCGGTTGGGAGAGTTCCGTTAGCGGAATTGTGTAGCCGAGATATTGCAGTGATGTTACACCGAACTAGCATTTTGATAGTTTGAGCGTCAGACCATACGCGACCAAACGAATACCTGTTTGAGGTGTGAAATGTGGTCGACTTCGGTGGCACTTGCGACTAGTATATCATCTATGTATACGAACACAAATCCCATATCGCGGAATATTTGATCCATAAACTTTTAAAAAGTCTGTTCGGCATTTCTCAGACCAAACTGCATTCGAGTAAACTCGAAGAGGCCGAAAGGTGTCGTCAGAGCAATCTTATGGACGTCTTCTTCTGCGATAGGAATCTGATGATATGTTTGAACGAGGTCGATTTTTGAGAAAAATGTACAGCCATTGAGCCGCATCGAAAAGTCTTGTATGTGTGGGATTGGGTGCCGGTCCGGTTTGGTGATGGCATTTAACCGCCAATCATCGCTATCTTTTCGCACCATGTGAAGAGGTGACGAAGCGGACGAAGAGATTGTCGACAGATGGCGTTTTGAAGCATGTGATCGAATTCCAAACGTGTTGCTTTGTTTCGATCCGGGTCTAGATGACGTGGTTTAGAAAACGGAAGCTGACCGTCGGTCAAAATGTAATGGACTACAGTAAATTTTACCGGACGGTTAAAATCTGGTGGCTCAGAAAGTGAAGAGAATCGACGAAGCAGAGCACCGTATTCCTCTTCGAATGCGAAATGCAAGGGAGATGGTGTCTGTTCGCTAACGGCCTTGGCCGAAAACGAGTACTTCGTAGCCGAGTCGACTAAGCATTGATTTTGAAGATCGACTAACTTTGTTAGAAAATCCGCGCCTAGAATCGGACTGATGCCAAAATAAATTGGTGTGTGAAATACCGTCGAAGTCCCAAACTAACTCGAAGAATTCGTGTGCCGAATGTATCAATGACCGAACCATTTGCGGCTGAGAGCGAAAAGTAATACTTCGGAAACGAAAAAAATACTACCACGTACCTTCACTTCCTCAAGAAGTTATTGAGTCTATCATCGGTTATGTACAAAATCCTCCTGCAGTAGAGGTTTATCAAGGATTAAAAACTCTACTGATTAAAAGGCATTCTATGAGCGAACGAATAAAATGGAAATATTATTATCCAGTGAAGAACTCGGCGACATGACTTTTATCGATCGCTTAAACAGTCAACGTTGCTCTTAAAGCGTAAAGACTATCCCAAGTTTCATCTATTGGTTCCCCTTCTTCTGATCCAATAAGTGAGCAAAAACAAGAAATGACAGAACTCAAGTGATTAGTCAAGCAAATGCTAGTACAGCAACACCGCTCACGCTTTCGAAATCGTAGTTCCAACGAAAATCGAGCTCAAACACCAAATTCTTCTTCCAGCAAAAACAAGCTATGCTGGTACCACTCTAAATTCAAATAAAATGCTCAAAGATGTACGTCACCATGCTCGTACAAATCGAATTCGGACTCAACTAGTTCGAATCAAAAAAACTAGTAGTTGCTTCCACTGCGGCAGGAAGTCAACATCGATAAGCTTCACGCCGCTTATTTATTAGAGATGGAGAAAACAATTTGACGTTTCTTATTGACACCGGTGCCGATCTTTCGATACTTCCTAAAGACATTTTCGACGATCACAATAAAAATTCCAACTTTTCGCTCTCAGCCGCAAATGGATAATTGATACATTCGGCACACGAATTCTTCGAATTAGTCTGGGCCTTCGACGGTATTTCACACACCAAA
>JANTEX010290917.1:0-11226 GCA_024741295.1 Macrocera vittata | reverse complement strand
TCTAAATATTTCTAAAAATTTTTTTTAAATAAAAAAAAAAAAAAAACTCAATTTGCAGTGTTGGTAAAACACCGAAAACAAAGACAAGAAAATTCGACTTTGCAATTTATTTTAAAATTGTTAAAGATGGTGCACGCTGCACAATAATTTAGTGTTCTAAACTTTTAAAATCTACATTAACATTTAATTTGAAGCGCCATATAATAATATACCATAAGAAAATTGCAGAAGAAAATGGTTGTGAAAATCGCTCATTATCGAATGAGAGATATTATTTGAAACAATATAACGTTACATGCAATCGATTAGAACTATTGAAAAGTTCTGTGAAGTTAGTTACTCAAGTAGTCATTTAAAAATATTGTTGGACCGTTGTTTAAAGCGACCAATATTACGCTAAATTCAAAAATATATAAAAAGTGGCACGCCATATAGTGAATCGGAAAATCGAAAAGTGGATTATTCTAGGCTCAGATTTAGTTTTCATTAGGTCTGATTCTACAAGCTAGTATATGACAGAATCCAAAATATAAAATTAACAATATGTCTCATGAGAATTTTGGAAATACTCATGTGTAAAATTCATGTGCTATGTTATGTGAATGTTTAAAAAAAAAAGTAGAGAAGTTAATGTGATTTATTTTTATGTGCTGTGCAAAATAAACAAATATGCGAGTATGTTCATTCGAAAATGTGGCACATCAAAAATTGTGTGTAAAACCTATTCCTTCTTTTTATCCGATCGGGCTCCAATTTTGGACTGCGTGTTTTTTAGCTTCCTACATTTTCTGTGAAAATTTTAGCTGAATCCGATAGTTTAAAAAAAACTGTAGAACAAAAGTCACTGTCAACTTTGTTATGTAAAATAATTATATCAACTTGTAAACATAACAAAATAAATATTATTAGTCATTTCGAATATAATGATACATCTGCCGAAAGTGTCACTAGAAAAAACTTTAAAAATCTGCCGAAAGTAAAAAAGATAAATAATCAAATAAAATTGAAAAAAAAACAAACATAAGAGTTAAAATCAAATCAATATCAGCTCCTTAGTCAAAGTAAGTTATTGCCGAATTTCCGTTTTTAAAACTATTGAACTGATTTAAAACAAACAAAAAACAAACGCATTTTAAAAAACATATCGACAAAACTTAATTTTTAAATTTCGAGCACGTTAAAGACTGCTGTAAGAAATTCAGCGAAATCTATAAGATCTGCGAAAAGTTTTAGGAAAAAAAGATGCTAACTGAACCGCATAATTTACTTGATTTTATTTATCAGTCAACTTGCTTAGTACTACATTTATTTGATTCTAAATTTTATATATAAACATACCCAGTCAGCACTTACTATCTTTATGAATTCTTCAAGTTCACTTAACGTTATCTGTAAAAATCAGCATTCTACAAATGCAGGTTTAATTAAAACCATTTTAATATTATTAGTTTCCTTTTCGTTAACTTTTGGACGTGGTCAGAATTTTTTTAGAATTCTGGTACGAGGTATTTTGTAATCTCTGAATTTCTTGGTTATATAACGTGAATTGTGTGATCGGTTTTTCAGTTTAAAGTAAATACTATCTATATTAAACCAGCGCAACAATAACATTCTTATATTAAAAAAGTCACTTTTCCTAATCTTAAAGGTATCCTTTCTTAATTTTATGAGGTTCCTTTTGTAGTTGATTTGTTTTTCTTATTTTGTGGCATCCTCCATGTTTTTGGCAGTCCTTTTTCTTTAGTTAACAGCCAGTTTTTAATTTTTTGTGTTATTTTCCCTTAAATACCTAAATTAACTTCTCCTAATGTTAGGTTTGCCGCATAATTTTAAGGATACTTCTTCCAAATTTTAAGGAGTTTTATTTCCACCATAATTAGGACTATCCTTTTTTTCAGAAAACGTAATCAAATACATACAGTGATATTAAATTTATAAAAATATGTACTTTATATAGTTTTGTTATTTTCTTTTAAATATAGTATCACCATAAATAAATCTGCCATTCCTAAAGCTTAACTATTTTATGCTTTATATGTTACATGCAATAAGTATTATGTACTTACAACATGTTGTATGATGTATGTATAACATGCTTATGGTATAGCATACAATTTAGGTTCGCATTGGCATACAGATGTAACTATATAGGTACATTATAAGAAAATAATCTGAAACTCACATCTTCGCCTCACTCATGCATTCTGTTTATATATTTTCATTCTATTTGACAGGATATATTTTTCGCATTCTTTTCTTCGTTTGATTTTCCCTTTTTCATGTTTCTTCCTTATATATGTGGTGTATTCCGTATATGAAGCAAATTCTTTATTCTACCATATAAATATAGGTATATTATTATATTATAGTTTCTAGGCTCTTAAGCCTAGTTTACACTCAAAGAGTTGCATTTTATTCGCCCAGGATTCTAATAAAAATAGTTTCTGGTACAAATTAAATTGCAAATTTGTATATTTTTTATGTATAATATAAATTAAGTTTATACAATCAACAACAATTGAGAAAGAATTAAAATATATTTTGAAAATTTGCAATAACATCCAATAAAATAAACGCTCGAGAAAATTCTGTGAAATATCTTTGAGTGCTGAGAACTGTTCAAAAAAAGATATTCGACAATCGAAAATAGTCAAAAGGGAAAATCGAAACCGACCGTTATCTCTTCAGCTAATCGAAATTGATATTTTTTTGAACAAAACAATAAGGAAAACATTGATAAAATAGTTTTTGAAGAGTAAATTTAATACCAAAAACTAGAATCAAAGACATATTTTTATTTCCAAGCTGTGTATAGTTGTGTAAGTAGTCTATTTAAAATTTTGCCTTATGTATTGAGTGAACTGTATTTAGTTGTGAACTCAGCTTGATAACTACACAACTAATATTTAACATTAAAAATTACATCTATACGTATATAGTTGAAGGTTTTCTTTCATACATAATAAATCTGTACCATCACTATAATATAAATACTTTATGTTATATAAGTTATAATGAAATAAGAATTTATGATTTATGGCGGTTTGCCGCTTAGCTAATGGTATTTTGAAGTGACATTTTGAGCTTTGAGTTCATATAAGTATAATGTAGTAAGTAATAACATATTTTGTGTAGTTGCTTGCAGCAGAGTGTAAGATTATTAGCTTGGGTGTAGTCATTATATTTGCCTCTAGTATTTTTCATTCTTTTTTTTTTAATTACGTTGGTATACTAAACTATATTATTTTAATTACATAGTTCATAAGCCGAGTTAGCTTGAAAAAAAGGCTGTAAATTTTTTTATCTGAAAATTAATTAATTTTTAAAAAGAGTTTCAAATCCGGAATTCCACGTGTAAAAATTTGATCACACCTAAATCAAAAGCAAACTTGGTTTAGAATACAAATTAAAATAGGTTTCATAACTTGCAATTAAAATTTTCTGTAGTTATAATTAGCCGCCAACCCGATAAATGAATTGAACAGTTTCGAAGAGTCGTTCATTTTTTATTTTGATTTTATAAAAATTTACACAATTGGCTTTAAGTTTGATGCTTAAAACATTTGATTTCATTCGCATTTGGATGCGATTGTGTATGCTAGTTATCCAGAAGTTGTCTAGCTTATCTACTATAATTTCAATAATTATGTGTGAGAACCGTTTAGCAATCACAAAATATACATTGATATTTTTAATACAGCTCCCTTATGTAATATCGACAAGAATATTGATATCGTGTGAAATAAGAATAATAAATCATTTCAATCGATTGTGACTGCCAATAGACAACATGTTGACAGAGGAAAATTAATAACAAATAACTTATGTAATCAATTGACTGAAATCGAAAGACAAATAATAGCATTTTAATCTTGGCAATCATTCGTGTTAAAAGCTCATCAGTAATTGATTATATAAATTCAATAATATTTATATACATATGTATATTGTATATATAATATATATTTATACTATATATATATTTATACTTTATATATGTATTATGTATATATAAGAAATCTAATTTAATGAACGACTTCACAACACAACGTCCCAGCACCTTGTTCATATATATAATATGCCGTGTAATGGTATATATAGATCCTACTATTGTTCGAGTATACTGCAAATGGTTATGATGACATGTTTTGTTTAAGCTTTCCCATTAGATTATTATATTGACCTAATATATTTTATCATATCAAAAAATGACCAAACAAACCAAACTTTTTATGGCTGTAATATTTGCCCAAAAACCAATGAAATGTGAAATACATACCTAATACCATAGATAAATGAGTACTTCATTTATCTATGCTAATACTTATGATATATATGGATATTAAAATTGATAATATTGAAAACGAACATAACACCACCTGTGTCATCTGTAAAAGAAATTATTTTGTTTTTTATATATACGTGACTTTTATAACATTAAAGTATAATTATTAAGGTTTCGATTAAGGTGCTTGAAATTGGTTTGAATTGGTTTTAGGTATGTTTTAAGTAATTATTATAAATAATTGACAACATGTTTGAAAAAAAAAATCCCATACTTATTTAATGTGTCTCGAAAAGTTCATTGAAATTAACTCTAGTCAGAGATCAGTTCTATTCGCATCAATTGGATGGAATATTAATTTAACACATTGGCGGATCTACCAATTCAGTCTATTAATGTTGAGCAAGTGGCCAAAAATTGAAGTACTTAAACGACATTAGTTTGCAATCATACCAGAATGCCAGGCCAACAATACTCATTGGACAAGAGAATTGTGATTTGATTGTTAGGCGAGAAGTAATTGAAGTTCCTAAAAACGCTCCGATATTGTCGAAATCCAAAATAGGCTGAATATTACATGGAAATGTTTGTTTTCACCGAAAGCGTGTCGACAAGGATTTTGTTTTTCATGCATGGACAGGAAATGAGTACGAATATAATTGCACAAAATGTTACATGAATTATTCAAGGATGAACAACTTTATAGAAAACCACCAGGAGTATATGAAAAGCAAAGCCGACCACAGAGCGGACACGATTTTTAGAGACACTACGACGTATGCAGTATATGGGTGACAAACTGGTCTTCTATGGAAGGCGAATGACATTCATTTACCACCGAGTAAGCCGTTAACAGATTGAAAAATATGAAGAAAAAAATGAACAAAGACCTGCCATTTTTTAGACAAATAATTTGCCAAGGAATATTGTGCCAGAACTGTGGCCTATGTAAATAATGGGTACGCAAGAAAACTGTCTCAAAAAGAATCAGAAGTCTATGATCCAAAATCCTGGTTTCCACCGCACTTTGCAGATAATAATGTCAACAAACCAGACAAATTACGATCGGTGTTCGATGCGGCAGCAAAAAGTTGTGATGTATCTTTAAATGACGCCCTTTTAAAAGGTGCTCCAGATCTTTTGTTATCGTTTGATTATTCTTCTGGTAAAATTTCGCTAAAAGATAAATAGCGTTTTTTGCTGACATTAAGTAGATGTTTCATCAGATACAAGTTCGAAACGATTTTTGTCTGGAGAAAACTGACCTACGAAACGACAACTTTTGCTACTTAATCTTATTCATTTGATTGGCGACTAGAGCCATACATTTAGGAATCGCGGCATCATTGTCAACGGATTCAGCAATAATGGCTAAACCTCGATTTATTGTACGAATAGGTTGCCCGCAAAAACGGATATCGGAACGAACTTTCCTGGTGCAGATAATTAAACAAATAAATCAACTTGGGCTTTATGTCCAGCGGATATTATCAATAAGTTGAGTATAATTTGCGTCGAATGGCACTTCATTCATCCTTTAGCGCCACACATGGGTTTTAGTTGGGAGCGCATGGTAAAATCGGTGAAAATTACGTTGTTGTTTTAAGGGATCAGGCACCAAAAGAAGAGGCGCTACAAACTGTCTTTGCGGAAACAGAATAAATTATTTTGAACAGTCATCCGTTGACGCATGTTTTAATTGTTCCGGCTTATCCTGAAAGTAAAACTCCAAATCTCGTTTTCATCGGAGCGTCGAGCAAAAATGCATTGTTTGGAAAGTTCGGCGATGATGATCAAATTATGAGAAAATAATGGCGTAGATCTCAAAGCTTAGCAGACATAGTTTGGAGCGGTGGGTGCATGAGTATCTCGTAACGTTAACAAAGAAACAAAATGGCCTGGCTTGTCAAGGTAGGAGACTTGGTTCTGGTTGCAGATGCCAAGGAATGTGTGGCCAGGTGGAACAATTTCAAAAATAATTCCAGGTAAAAATGGTATTGTCAGAACAGTGGACGTTCAAACAAACCATGGTACATATAAAAGACCCGTGGTAAACATTTGCGTGTTAAATTTGTAAGATAGCATAGTAGAAAACATAATGTCAATAAGTTAATGTTCAATACATAATTTACTTTATCAAAATCTACGGTGAATAGAAACCTTTTGATTTAATGTAATTTATAATTTTGGAACGTATGATTCGTTTAAACATATTGGAGTTTTTTTTTGTAGAAATAATTATTACTAAATAAACTTGAATAGAAAACAGTCGTTTTATTGAAATTAAAACTTATTAGGAGCACTAAATATCGTAAAGTGACATATCATTCGAAGGGTCGACCTGGTGATGTTTATTTTAGGTAGTGTTCCTAAGGAAGAGATCGAACAAATACACCGTTGAAAAATTGACGTAGTTTCGATAACGCATTTTTAGCACCGACAAAATTGGTGCCATTATCGGATTGCAATTCGGTAACGTTGCCTTGATGGCCAACAAATTTTGTAATTAAAGCATCCGTTGACATATCGGACAATAATTCTATGTGCACTCCATTACCATGCAAACAAAAATTGCTATATATACCTTGACGAGAACTGATTTTCGCCGCCTTTGTCGAACGAAAACCGGTCCAACATAGTCGAATACAACTATAATGAATGACGATGAGGGATTTACCTGACAAAATGGCAAATCCTCTATAAATTCATCCGCATTTGGTGTACTGGACTTGAATCACCTTTTTACCACGAACTGGCGAATAATGTTTTGTGGCCATTGCAAGTAAGCCCGACTGTCCAACATGTATATTTTCAAAATGTATCGCGCAAATGATTGCATCAATGATTGGATGATTTTTTAGGAGCTACGATTTGATGGCCTCGGACAAAAGAAATTCGGGCAATTTTAGGCGTCCGCCAACACGAACCAACCTTGACTAGGGCAACAACATGTTTGCTTGGTTATATAATTCAGCTTTCGAAACGAAATCATTCGTTTCATTCTACAACAAACCAATGACGCGAATTTTTGTCGGATATTGGCCACTAGAAATTAAGCAGGATTTGATTTGCACTGGAGTGTAGAACCAACTCGAGTCGTTTGATAGTTACATGCTCGTCTGCGTCAGGATTCCAAATTAATCAAGCGACATTTATGGAATACCAGACAGGAGCTCAGATACATTTGAAAATCACTTGTACTATAGTTTGATCACCTCATTGGAACAAAGCGACTAATTGAATTTGTTTGGCAAAAGCATCTTCGACTGTCACTGCGCCACTAAGAACATCAGATATATATGTAAAAGTCTTTCTGCTTCGTTTGTGATGCAATTGAAAATTTATCACGTTCGTATCCTTCGCCACAATATAAGAGTGAAGCGCGGATGCACTCGTATCTGTCGATACATTTTACACAAATCCACTGTAAAAATATATTTCATCTTCTTGCAGCCAATTTTCAGTGACCAAATTCAATGTACTCGTTGAAATCTACGTATACTGTAATTTTAATTCTGGGAATAAGCAGAATCTGTTCTCCAATCATTCTTCGATTCATATCGACCAGACACGTCACAAAACTATGTTCCGACGATAAATCACCAAGCGTTAAATGCATTCTGAAATGAAGTTCAATAGCGAGGCCGAACTAACACTCTTGCTTCATGCAACGTCCCATCCGTAACTAATACCACAACTGTTGGTAACAACATTTCTATATGGTGAATGTTGATTTTTATGATTGGATTTAGTTCTTGATTTTACAGAAGTTGTACTTCGCTGCAAAGATCTTAAGCAGGATCTAACAAAGGGGAAGGGAGGGACCTCCCTTCTCACTTATTTAGAAAAAAAATACTTATGTTCGATGATTTTTCTTGTAATTATCAAATTTAGTTTAAGTCTTCACAGAAGTTACAGATAGGCATACCTAGAAAAGCTCACAACACAATTTTTTTTGCTCGAATGCATAACAAATTAGGGTGGCTTTCGAACAACTATATAAAAATATCTTTCTTCGATGTTTTTTTGCCTAGTTTACGTACTCAATTCCAATTTTCTCGTAATTGGTACAGACTAAAAGAAAGGCGCATTCAAATTTTGAGTCCAATCGAAAAATAAATTATTGTGGTTCTCACAGACATTTTTTATAATTAAATAGTAATATGAACTAAATTGATGATTTTGATTTTCCTGTTTTTTTTTTGTATAGAGAGAGAGTTGAAAAAGATCGCAACGAGAAAATTAAGAAAAAATCCTTGAAAAGCACAAAATCTGTATGTCGAATAGACACAAATCTTGTTCATTCAACGAATAGAAAACGTTTTCAGAAAATCAATGGAAAATTTAACAGCTGCCTCGATCCGCTCAGAAACACCTCTATGTTAAAGTAACACCTGATAATTCTCTATAATTATATGTTGAAAAGCAAATTAATTACAAAAAAATTTTAGTGTAGAAGGTTTTTATATTGAACCACATTACTATAAACATTATATACGTTCATTTCGTAGTGTATGTACCGAAATACAAAGTATAGTTTACATAATACTAGGTACACACTTAAAAAATCAATAATTTAACTTTAGGTCAAGGACATAAATAAACGCGGCACCAAAAGGATATTGTAACAGTTAAATATATTTATTGATTTCTTTCGTTATTTTACGACAAATAATTGGAGACACATGTGTTGTGTCTTGTTTTGTCTATATTAACTATACAATAGATTTTACAAGGATTAATGTAAAAAATAGATTGGAATAAGAGAACAATTTATATAGACGAATTGTAATTTGCAAGAATATCATCAAAGGTTTTTGATAAAAATATATAGGACCTAGTGCTATCTTGGTCAATGTTTTCTGGATCAGCAATCAGCATTATTTATGAGTTGTTTTTGGTTTCGTTCCTATAGCAAAAATTAAAATAAAAAGAGCTTAACATTGTCGATAAAAGCGGAAAACTGTATATAGACGTACGAAATATCAAATTTAAGGGATTATGTTTTAACCTATAACAACGTTATATATTAAAAAGAGAATAGAAACGGGCTTCTACATGGAACACGGATAATGGCTAGTTATTGAGTATTTCGCTATAAATTATGTACTTTTTTTCACAAATATCCTACAATTTTCCACTCTCCCGCTATCCTATACATTATTTATTATTTCTAATGTACCTTTAAGTTTTTATAAAATAAACATTAATGTTATACTATGCTTACCTAATATGTTCTCGGAAAAATTATTAATAATGCAAATTGTATAACTCGATCAGATTATATAACAATCTATGTCGATAATTTAAATGACTTTTGCTCTTTTTTTTCTTTTTTTTTTGTTAAAATTAGTTTATTAAAAACAAATGTTAAAATATTTGTTTTGTGACCCAATCATCCTTACATTTTTAAAAATTATTTCAGTATTGTCCAAATTTAATCATATTTCTTAAGAAAAACTATAATTACTGTAATATAATTTTCCAAGTTTTTTGCACAAACTTCCAAAGTATTTAAAAAATCTCAGATAAATTTAGATAGATACATATCTATAATAAATTACATCATACCGGGGAAAGAGCATTTTAAAATAAATACTCTTGTTTAATACTAGCTTTAAAAATGAAATTAATTAGTAAATTCTCATGTTGATTACAAAAAAAAAGTATATAAATATACATAATTGCCAAAACCCAAATATGACATAAAACGTTATGTCCTCAATATTCCCTATATGCTCCAAAATACTTTCAAGATTCATTCTATTTCGATAATTAATTTAGAGTTTCAATTTAATTTTTTCATAATCATAATAATGATGTTTAAATATTCAACTGTTAAAAAAAAAAACTGATGTTAAAATATTCAACTTCGTTTAAAATCAACGATATAATATTTTATGTTTGTATCCGATAAGCAACAATGAATGTAATTTAAAATACATTTAATAACATGGAGGATAAAAACTATTATAACCAAAACAAGAAAGCTGATTTATTTTTTCATTGTTTCTACATATCAAACGATTGCTGTAACTACACATATCTATATAATAACTAAACATATAATCATTATATATATATATACGAAATCCACTTGATAAAAATACCTGTCTACATTTTACATGTTGGTACCACACTGTCGATGACATAATTTACTGTTGTGGTTTATTCGATTCGGTTTTATTTAATTCGATGTTTTAATATCACTATAAATTTCATTTATCAAAATAATATGTTTGATAGAATGCACTTAAAATAAACGGAGAAAACATAAAATTATTGCTAAAGTTAGAGCAATTGATTATTTATTGAACAAGTACACAACAGGTGAAATCATTAATAAAATGTTCCACGGGATAAAATTCGATAAAGTATACATATTTTATGGTTACATATAAAGGAGATTGTATGTTATGTGTTGCCTCGTATAAATATATATATAGAATGAAAAAATAATAAATGGTTAAAATTTACAATTCATGCTATTTTAAACGAGTGCTCAAACTTTTTTTTATTAATGTGGAGCGATTCTAATTACGTAACTATTAAACCTAATTCTTTGTTATAGTTGCAGATAATATTTCAACTAATATGACCGTCTGTTTTAATCAACAGTGTATGTTCCATATATTGATAAACTTTTCAGGTGCAGCAATTGATTCGGGGTTGTATGTCAAAAATTTCCAAATTAATACCATTCAACAATAAAGTGTTTTATCATATCACCTTGCACATGCACCGAACAAAATACTGGATATTCGTACGAACTGAATCCGTGTCATCGTTTTTGTTTGTTTTGCCACTTTTGTCGCACAGACTTGGTGATAAAGTATCCAGGCGAAAAAGCGTGCTGTGCCTGAAGAGTTCTAGCTTTACCACCAAAGTACGAAACAAGTTAAAACGATACAAGAAGATTGATAAATTTCTGTCGACACTGG
>JANTEX010290806.1:0-11226 GCA_024741295.1 Macrocera vittata | reverse complement strand
TAGCTCGGGCAAGTGTGCACGTTAACCGGGTGTCGCGATATCGTGACTGGCGCTCCATTTGGAAAAGCCCGGATAATAATTAATTATTTAGTTCCGAGATATGATATGTACCCTCGACCTTAAGTGTTGTTTTAGTGTGAATTCTAATATAATACTGAATTCTGTGGCACACACAACATTGTCGCCCAACGGGTTATTTGTTGAGTTTGTACAATTTGATCTTTTGCGGTTGTATTATTTTGAGTGCTGTATTTAAAAGTGTGATTCTTGCGTTTTATAGTTAAAAAACATAATTGTAAAAGTGTTCGTTTACGCATGCGATCTTTTTGTCTTAATACAAGTACTTCATTCATAATGCTGTTGCAATCATTTTAGCAAGTAGCTTCTTCGATATGTGAATAATGTGTAATAATTTGGAATTTAGAAAAAGAATTGTTCGATTTGGACACAAAAATCTAAGTCATAGTAGTAATTTAAATTTGAGTTAGTCAATATATTTAGTTTAATTTGAGCTTTTCAAAAAAAAAAAAAAATTTCAGTACAATTAGTTAGCAAACATAAATTGTTTTGTTTTAAGTTTAGTTTTTTCTTACTTGCTTTAAAAGTATTTGAAAATAAGCAAATACAGTTTAAAGGCCGTTGTTTGTTATTTGTTATTTGCATGTAAATATAGTTTTGTTATTAGATATATGTTATAATATATAAAAATTAATTAGTTTATTTATTATTTAGCATATGAATAAAAGTATTACCATTTAAGAAATCATTTGAATACTTTTGTAGGATCCAATATATAGGTTATTTATTTATAAAAATTAATATAGTTCTGTTATTTAGTGTTGCTAGGTACAATTTCTTATTTCTGTAGTTAGTTTGATTTTGCAGTTAAGAAATTGATTTTTATAATTAAATTTATTAATTTATCAATCATATAATTACATCAATCATATAATGGATATTGCACACCTTACCTCAGCAGAACTAGATTATGAATTAAAAATTAGAAACGTATTTGGGTTAACATCATCAAGACAAAGAATAATTGCACTTCGTGATTGTTTGGCGCGAGAAGAAAAAGGTCAAGAAACTGCTCCGAAGGATAGTTCAGGGATTTTAAAACCAAGCGATGAGATAATAGCCTGTGGTGTTATCTATGAGGATATTCTATCCAAAATTGATGAGGCTTGGAAGGCTAACGATAAATTTCGCATTAATGCTGGATTCACTAGACTTAACTACCTTCAACTCCGTTTAGAGAGGATAAAGAATACTTCCGAACAGGAAGAGAGTTCAGTACGCGAACTGCTAGATTTTGTCTATGATGCCATATACAGATTAGAAAACGCTAGGGCAGATCCAAATTCACCGTCTTATATGGGAGAAAACATTTCACAACGAGCGAATTCAAGAACAAGTGAGGCTCGTCCACAAAGTGCTGCTCAAAGACGAATTGCTACAAGCAATCAAAACCTTGTAAATATCTCTCAACAGGTATCGCTAGATGAATCGTTAGAGGGTGCTGTGGGTCATTCTGCAGTGACAAGTTTTGGATTGGGCGATAGACCTCAAAACGAAAATGTCAACAGTCATAATGTGGAAAGAATCGCAAATGATTTCGATCGTTTAAACTTGGAAAAGGTATTGAATAATGTTTCGAAAATAAATTTTAATCAGAAATCATCCAGCGTTCGCGCTAACATACAAACTAATCGACCTGAACGCGTGGCGAACAAACCTATTAACAACGACCGTCGATATCATAGTAATAGACCGCTAGAACCTTTCTTGAACCATAATTGGCCGTCAAATACGAATCAGGTTACCAATTCGAGACATTTTGAACAGACACTTCCAACAGTTTCTAATAATTTTGCTTGGTCCACATTCCAAAAGCAAAGTCTCGGTCCAAACATGCAGACGCATAGTGATTTCGACCAAAATCAAAGAAACAACGACTTTAATAGATATGAGAGAAACGACTTTGAAACGTACACAGGTAATGACTTTAGAAATATCGGCAATCTTCCAAACCCACAACGAAATTATTTCAATAACAATCGGCATCCGAGTACAAATAATCGCGAAAACAATGTGACAAATAATTATGGAATATACGAAAACGATAATGCCATGAGAAGAAACAATGATTTTCCTCCACCTTATGGTATTGATCCAATTCCTCCGAGAATGGAGAACGAAGCGTTTGCAGCGCAAAATATGCAATTTCGGCGACGAAAATACGTTCCGGTGAATTCTTGGGGTATTTCGTTCAGTGGCGATGGTCGTGGTATGCACTTACATGATTTTTTATCTCAGTTAAAGGTGTACCAAAGATCTGAAGGAATCCCAAATGATGAAATGTTATACTCGATCGTTCACTTATTAGCGGGACAAGCAAAATTATGGTACCTCTCAGCGCATGACCAATTTATTTCGTGGGCCGAATTTGAAGCTGCAATAAGAAAAGAATTCCTCCCCGAAAACTACGATTATGTTTTGTTATCCGAAGTGTCCAAGCGAAAGCAAAAGCCGAACGAGTCGTACTCAGAATTTATCACCCACATGCTAGCAACGTTCAAATGTATTTCAATTCCATTGTCAGAACAATACGTACTGTTTATAGTCCGAGATAATTTGCTATCAAAGTATTCCGATGCAATTGCTCCATTCAATATTCGTAGTTTAGGTCAATTGTCAGAAGTTTGTCGTCGAATTGACAACAACACATTCAAACGACAACCGTCATTACCATTTCAGTCATTTTCTGGATACGACCGTTATCCATCCGTTCCTCGAAGGTATGTAAACGATCGTCACGTTAATGTAATGGGAAATGATATGTTCGCGTCAGATGAATCAAATTCAAATGTATTCGAAGATTATGCTCGATCTGAACCAAAAATGTCTACTAATACCGAAGTGTCAGATGAAGTTTGTGCCGTACATTTCAATCGTCGACCGATTGCGCAAAATCCACAACGAAAATTTTCCGAAAGTAATAATGCCGAGTACGTGCAAAGAGTTAATTGTTGGAACTGCCGAAAGTGGACAGACCATGTGTTCAAGGATTGCAAAGAAACGAAAAGAATCTTTTGTTACAGATGCGGCCAACCAGATATGAAAGCTCCTTTTTGTAAATGTTCGGGAAACGCCCAAGGGAACCTAGTCTCTCCGGGAAAAGTCCGGGAACCCTTGTCCAGTCAACCTCCCCGGGAATAAAAGATTCGATCACTGATTGTAAACCAAAATCCAAAGTAATTTCTTCGATGTTAAATGCAAATGATAGCACAACAGGCCAACAAAGTCTAATAATTAACATCGAAAATGATAATCGGCCTCACGTGGAAATCAAAATAATGGGTATTCCTGTTATTGCATTACTTGATTCTGGTGCACAGTCAACGGTCATAGGGATTGGGTGGAAGGATGCGTTGAGCCGACTTAATTTGAAATTGGTAGCATCAGCAGATATCATTAAAACAGCAGATGGCACATCACACGGATGTTGCCAACGAGTTCAATTACCGGTCGAATTTAACGGAAAAACTCGAGATATCGATGCAATTTTTGTCCCGTCATTACCCACATCGATAATTTTAGGTATAGATTTTTGGAAGACCTTTTTCATTAAACCAATCGTGTGCGAGGCAATCGAAATTCCGAAGCAAGTCCCGGTTTCAGAAAATCATGATCTTGACTGCGAACAAGCCGATTCACTCCGGTTAACATTGAAGGAGATGCCGTTTGGAAAAGAAGGTCGTCTAAGCCAAACGTCAATTATATCACATACCATAGATACTGCTGAAGCAAAACCGATCAAGCAGCGATATTACTGTATTTCTCCGCATCTTCAGAAGGATGTAAATGAAGAGATCGATAGACTATTGGGACTAGATGTAATTTACAAGTGCGAAGCCGGACCGTGGAGCAATCCAATTGTTGTCGTTAAAAAACCAAGTGGCAAAGTTAGAATTTGTCTTGATGCCCGTAAATTAAACGCTGTGACTAAAAAAGACGCGTATCCTCAGCCGCAGATTAATCGTATCTTGGGACGATTATCTGGTACTAAATATTTATCGTCGATAGATTTCTCTGACGCGTTTTTACAAGTCTCCTTGGACGAAGACTCACGCCCAAAAACAGCCTTTGCTGTGAGTGGTCGTGGATATTTCGCGTACAAAAGGATGGCGTTCGGATTATGCAATTCCGGTGCAACTCTGTGCAGATTGGTCGATCAAATAATAGGGTGTGACTTAGAACCAAACGTTTTTGTTTATTTAGACGACATCATTGTCGCAACATCGACTTTTGACGAACATATTACGGTACTTCGTGAAGTGGCAAAACGACTGACTTCGGCTGGCTTAACAATTAGTTGTGACAAATCGAGATTTTGTATGCGAAAGCTTAAATACTTGGGATATATCATTAGTGCCGAGGGAACACAACCGGATCCCGAAAAGGTGAAGGCGATTGTCGAGTATCCTGTGCCCAAGAATATTAAAGACGTCAGGCGACTGTTAGGTATGGCAGGATGGTACAGACGATTTCTCAAAGATTTTGCCTCCATTGCGGCACCCATATCCGACATGCTGAAAAAGTCAAAGGCAAAATTTTGTTGGTCTCCGGAAGCTGACGCATCTTTTCAAACTCTAAAAAATTGTATGGTCTCATCCCCAATTCTCGCAAATCCTAATTACGATAATATGTTCATTATTCAAACTGATGCGTCCGATTACGGTCTTGGCGCTGTCCTTGTACAAGGTGAGGGTGATGATGAAAGAGTCATAGCATATCTCAGCCAGAAGCTTACATCAGCGGAACGAAAGTACCAGACAACGGAACGTGAATGCTTAGCAGTAATCCGGGCAATCGAAAAATTTAGGCCGTATATTGAAGGTTCGAAGTTTAGGGTGATAACGGATCATGCGTCACTCCAGTGGCTCCAAAACTTGAAAGATCCGTCCGGAAGACTAGGCCGATGGGCACTCAGGTTACAACCTTATGACTTTGAGATTGTCCACAGAAAAGGAAAACTAATGCTTGTTCCGGATGCATTGTCTCGATCGGTGGACATGGTTAATGTGGTCTCGTTTGCCCAGACAAAAGATACGTGGTATATTGAAACCATGAAAAATGTCCTGAATGATCCGCAAAAATTTCCTCAGTTTAGTGTCCAAAACGGAATTTTATATAAGTGCTGTACACAAAGGTCATCTAAAGTCTTTACGAATACATGCTGGCGAATCGTTGTGCCGAAAGATTTTCGATTAGAGGTACTAAAGCAAAGCCACGACAATCCACTAAGCTCACACGGCGGTTTTTATAAAACAAGCGAAAAAATTCGCAGAACATATTTCTGGCCGGAAATGGTTAGAGAAATCCAAAGCTATGTGAATAAGTGCGATGTGTGTAAAGCGTCAAAGCCCTGCAATAGAAATTTGACCACGCCAATGGGTAAAATGAGGCAATCCGAAAGACCATGGCAGTTAATTTTTATTGACCTTATCGGACCTCTTCCACGGTCAAAGAATGGCTTCAAACATGTGTTTGTAGTTATCGATTCGTTTTCGAAATTTGTACGCGTGAAACCGTTACGCGAGGCGACGGCAAAAACGATAACGAACTTCCTGAAAAACGATGTGTTCTTAACGTTTGGTGTTCCGGAAATCATTGTTAGTGATAACGGGAAGCAATTCGTTTCTAACGATTTTAAGTCGTTGATGAAACAGTTCAAAGTCAAGACCTGGTATACCGCGAAATATCACCCGCAAGCAAATGCAGTTGAAGCTGCAAACAAAACGCTAGAAACGTCAATACGAGCTTACATTGGTGGAAATACTGATCACAATAATTGGGACAAATATTTACACGAAATCGTTTGCTCCTTAAACACGTCTGTGCATACGACAACGCATCATTCGCCTTATTTGATAAATTTCGGTAACGAAATGAAACTGTGTGGCGATTCGTATTCGGCGGATAATTGTGATTCGTCCCAAAAGTTTCCCGATATACCTCAATTCGAGAAAATTCGAAAAATTGTTAAGGAAAATCTAAATAAATCGTATGAGCAAAGGAAAAATCGATATAACTTGAGAGCTCGTCCTATCGATTTTAAAGTAGGGGAAGTTGTATGGAGACGAAATTTCGTACAATCGGACAAATCGAAAAACATTTGCGCAAAACTTGCACCAATGTTTATAAAATCAAAAGTGCTGAAAAAGTTAGGATCAAATAGTTATGAAATCGGAGACGAAAGCGGAAAGTCAATCGGTAATTATAGTGCGAAAGATCTTAAGAAAGACAACGATACGGGAATTAGTTGACAATACTTACTTTAATTTCATCTAAAAATCTCAATTGAATTCTCGCAGTACAAGTAAAGTAAATAGTAATCAACCAGTATTCATTAGTTATTTATTATTTATTTATTTTATTGGTAAATAATTTAGACTAGTTGTTATTATAATAGTAAGATGATGCATTTATTTCATTTAGTATTGAACATCTTAAAATTGAGTAAATAATAGTTTGTAGATTTTTCTACCAGAGTAATCGTACAAAAAAAAAATGATAATCGGTCATTTGTTAATAAAATAAAATTATTAAATAATTTTAATGCTAATAGCACAAATATTTATACATAGATATGTATTAGTCACATTATACAAATGTATATTAAATATACTAAACGTTTACACTTAAGTTCCATGTTTTTTAAGTTATTTAAATGTGTATTGATATACTTCATTTTATGTTTATTTATGTATATAATAAAATAAATATGTTGTACACATGTGTTATATTTAGTTAGGTCGAATAGTCAAATATCCTTGTACTTTGTTAGTCAATAAAATACGTAGAAGGATTTTCTTTCTTGCTATATACGCAAGAATTGGTCTGAAGGCCAATCCGTTTTCATATAAATTTGATAAGTTTGTTTTGGAACTTGTTTATTCTTACGATGAGTAGGAGTAGGGTAAAATCCTGTTCAGTAGATATAAACGCAGATCATTCCTTACTTTGGGTTTGGATTGGGTTATGACCCACTGACGTATCGTTATGCGAAAAATTTCCATGCATATAGCATATGGTATGAGTAAACCTCGTTTTCGAATTTGTTGAGGGATCAGATTTCTTTTGCAGATTGCAGAAGGTCGGCCACATGGCCATCAAAGATCGGCCACAGATGTAGGCGACTTTCATATTTAGTTTATACATAGATTTTTCATGCAAGGTGTATGATGTTTTGCTAAATACCGATCATTAGTCGTCCACAAATGTGGGAGCAAATGTTTAATGTTTAATGTTGTATGTTGATTCCTGTAACGTACAGGAAAAGAGCTGAATGGCGTTAGCGTTGGTCTGCTACAACTGATAGTGGAGACGTTTTATTGTGGCTTGTCTAGTGTGTTAATTTATTTATTGTAATAAGCATATAGTCTTAAATGCATGGCAACGTTACATGTCTCGCTGTTTAATTTAAAACTGAAGATCCATAGACTAATAAGTTATTGTTTCATTAAGCTAAAAGAGTAGTTAATTTGGAAACCGATTCTTAATGAGCATTTTTTCTATTTTTCGTTACTGATTAAAAAGAAAATGTTTAAAATGTTATTTTCAACATTTTCTTTTTCCCCCAGGAAAGGGGTAATGTTATATGTAGTTTCGATTAGCAAAATATCAATAATTTATATTAGTCGCAATTTGTAGACCACTCTAAAATTAAGATCAAGCCGTTATAAGAGAGTGAAAAATTATATTAACATTGTTAGCTATATTCAAAAATTAAGCTGTAATTAGAGTACGATGTATATAGGTAAAATTGGATAGGTATTCATTCTCTTGTGATCTGCGGACAAGACAAGAATAAAATAATAAAATTGATCGTATCATATTATACGACAAATATATTTTAATTTGAATTGTGATGTGTGCAGCGTAGTACGAATATATGTTATATACGAATATAAATTAAAGAAAGAAAATTAAAAAAGTAAGTAATTTCCATCGGAAAAATGTATAGAAAATTAATATTCATGTTTAAAATGAATAGCTGGATTTCAAGAGAAATTACCGCTGCACCACCACAATTCTATAGAATTGTAGTACAATACAATAAGCTATACAATTGATTGGCTTAAAACAATTGACCGCATGGACCACTATTTTGATTTATGCTCCTTTTATGGACTGCAAATTCTATGCTACATAAATCTCACATTACGGCATAACTCCTACATGGTTTCTGTTAATTGGCGACAAAATTAAGTGCAGGGATCACTTTGGCGCCAGCGGAGTCCGTATGTATGAAACAATAAGAAAATCCATATATGTTATATATATTACCAAATATCTATTTTAATAATATATATATAAAGTATTGAAATAAACTATCAAATCTTAATTTTGGCATATGATATGATAGTAAGTTTAAGTGTTAGTTTAAGTTCATTAGCTAGTGTTAAGTGTGGTTACGTAACCTATAGATTTATAGATACACAGTTTCGTATCGAGATGATAATTCAGATACCTAAGAATAAAGATAACTTGCATTAAATTTTACAGTAGTGTATGTACGTTCGTGCATTTTTATCAAGTTTCGATTAAATTAGTTTGCTGTTTGGACGATCAGAAATATAGTCCTAAATACGTATGTAATCGTTCAACTTTCAATATATGTATCAAATAATTAAGTAGCTGAATTATCAATCGCATATTGTTTAGGTTTAAGTGTATAAAACATTTGTGATAATTAAGTATTTATATATATAGACATGATATGAGATTCGAAGCTATATATAATACATAGAAATATCTTGATTACATACGGTATGATTTTGAGTTATTATTTTCATTAATAGTTTGGTTAGCCATTAACAACGAACTTTTGGTCTTCAGTGTTACAATAAAAGGAAGTTGGAACATATCATATCAAAGCAATTGTATAAATAGAACATATACCACGACCCTCTTGTGCGTCTGGTCTAGCTCGGGCAAGTGTGCACGTTAACCGGGTGTCGCGATATCGTGACTGGCGCTCCATTTGGAAAAGCCCGGATAATAATTAATTATTTAGTTCCGAGATATGATATGTACCCTCGACCTTAAGTGTTGTTTTAGTGTGAATTCTAATATAATACTGAATTCTGTGGCACACACAACAAAGTATATGAAAATCGGTATCTAGGTGTGTTTTGAGTTTTTAAGACGACTGTGAAAGCTATGTCGAAGATTCACATGACCTAGGGGAACCATCTTGCCAGGCAGGATGCTGGCAGCCTTTTTTTTTATAAAAAAAGGGATAAACAAATAATAAAAACAGTATAATCAATAATCTAATAAGACTAAAACCTTTGATTACAAAATAAATTAAGACAAAAAATAATAATACATATACTCATATAGCACGTGTGTTTAAATTGTAACAAGAACAATTACAAGACATGCACACTGTACAACACCCTAAACACAAATCTATTTTAAGAAACCATACTATAATTACGATAAAATACATTTATTTCAACATAAAGTAAAATTTTACAATAATCAATAAGCAAAGAAATCCTGTAATTATTTAATGATATTCATGTTTTAATAAAAATAATAACTGTTATCGATAATTATATAGTTTTCAATGTTATTCGTTTTTAAAGAACGAAATACTATTATTTTATTCTAATTGAAATTCAATAAAAAAACTAAGAGAAAATTATTATCATTGTTTCTTAATCTGCATTAAAATCCATTACATCATTTATTTGACTAACCTTATCCATAATGTACTGTTGCCAAATTTCATGACGAATCTTATCAATTTTTCTATTAAAATTGGCCTCAACACTTTCGGCACTTATTGCTTGGCGATATACTTGAATAACATTAAAAATCTCTTGTTGTTCTTTTTGAGCTCTAAATTTTTTTCAACAAATAAGAAAATACGATCAAATATGTAAATACATAACACCAAATATAAAAAAAAATGTTACCTTAAATTAACAATTTGCAACAGTTTTAAAATGTTTTCAAAAATATATGTCATTTCTGCAATTTTTTGTTTTAGCTCCGCCACCGATTGTTCTATTAGTTGTATCCGTTTGCTTTTTAACTTGATGAAATCCGATAAAACGCCGTTAAATCGATTTCGTAAATCATTGTACTGATCCCGAAATGTCTGTGGTGCAATATTGTCAATTTCGATTTGTTCAATTGCTTTGTGATAGATTGACAAAAAATCGTTCAGTTTGACTCCGAACGCCTTTGCGGCGTCATCATTTGTAACACTGACAGTGCTTTCACATTGTTCGTAGTCAATCGGTGTTGTCAGAGTATTATTAAAATGAACATCGTTCGGTCGAGACAAGACAATATCCTGTTGATGCTGGCTTTTTTGCGGTGCATCCAAATCATCGGATAGTTTACACGTTGGTTGATTCTTTTTATATTTGATCAAAGGTTCGCCGTCATCCGATGTATCGCTAACTTCTGAAACTGTTGGCCCGTCATGTTTATGCGCGAAAGAAATAATAGATTTAGAAATGCAATTATCGGTGACTGACGAGTCAGACATGTTGTTTCTATCGCTTTCAGCTGCAATGTTAGACGCTTGAATTTTTGGTCTCTGGTAATTTCGACCACGCATCTGTGATTCAGAAAATTTAAATGGATAAATGTTAAAAAAAAATCGGCGTCGAAATTACCCGATCTTTTCGAAAAACCCGTTTTTCGGAATTGTGCGCGAAACGAGATCTCTGCAATGAAAATACACTTATGGAAATATATTGGATTGAGTATGATGAGTTCAATGAAAAACGAAGATTCATTTATATATAAATTTGTGAATTGTATTATATATTGAATTAAAAACTAAAGGAATCCCGGTGTATTTATTCAAACGAGACCGTCCAATAGTCCAATAAATTATGACGTGTGAGTTTTTTTTTTTATTTATTCTAACCTTAAAACGACTTGGAGACGTGTTTATGGGTTATATTCACCGGTACCAATATGTTACTAATTAAGTTTAAGTTTAATAAATGTAAGGAAATCTCTATCTGGCAGTACTTTTAGTACTTCAATATAAGGAAGTGCCACTCAATTATATTTGACATAGTTGGTGGTGTCATGGCGTCATTTTTGTGTGTATTTTTCTTTTGACATTGTTGGTGGTCGACTTCTGATTGGTCAATTTCTGATTGGTTGATCATTTTTTAAATGAGTGGC
>JANTEX010290805.1:0-17332 GCA_024741295.1 Macrocera vittata | reverse complement strand
TGTGGACGGCGAGAGAGGCTCCTGCATCACCAGCACTTATTTACGAACTGCCAAATCCGGAAAGGTTTCTGCCCATTTTGGTCTATGTTGCAAAAGACGTAGATAACCACTCGGCCACTGCGACCAAAGTTGGTTAAAAAAGTTGTTGCAATCGTTGCCACCAGTTGTGTCGACTTATGCTAGTGTCCAACAGGCTTGGATACGGCACATTGATCAGCGCTTCGCCGATCAGGAGTGGGCTGGTGTCAACGCATTTCAATCGGTCGATTCATTGCTTAGCGCACACAGCGGACGGGAATTCAAGCGTGATTCTATCTGTGCCAATGTCTTCGTCAGCTCTTCAAATGTTAGGCATGCGTTACACATTACACGCCTTAATGGTGTTTGACGGACTTCATCCCCGCTTCCCTACAGGCCACCAAATGAGTGGGATGAACTTTCATAATATCGTGTCCGACGCGATTATTCGCGCCAGAATGGAATTAGATTTGGATACGAATAATGCCGAACAAATTTGCGTAATTCTGCGTCGGCACCCATAAATTTCGTTCCACAATCTTTAATCATGATTGAGGAACGAATTTCGTGGGTACAAATTTCTCCCTACGAGTCGTGAACCGCTGATATGCTGCGATGAATTCTGCTGTCTATAGATCACTCGAAAGCTCCAAATGCAGTGGCATAAAAAAACAACAATGTAACTCTTGATTGTTTTCGTGTGCAAAAATGCTCGCGATGGTGTAACCCATCAATGACCCATTGTATGGCTGATGGGCCGAAATCTGAAACATATCATGTATTGGTGAATATGCTGACGTAGTGACGTACCACCTGCTTTGCACAGCGTATCCAATAAGTGGCATAGAGGTGTGACAGCACCAATTGTTGACCGCCTTGCATGGTATTCAAATGGGCTTGTGCAATTATAAGCTATGTAAGAGAACTAAGTTTTGGTAAAATAATGACACTTAGCTGAGTTTGGAAGCAGGGAATTTGCGAGTCGGCCAGTAACCCGCTGTAAACTCTTAATTGCTTCGTTGTTCGCACAGCGACTCATTTCGTCCTTGAAGCTATCCCATTGCACCAGCTTGGTCAAGTGTGTGAGCGCCCTTAGATACTCGTCGGCCGTGATGAGCCAATCCATCGCGGAATTCTGATTGACCGAAGACTCTAAAGATCTTTCCGGTAATTATAAGCCATTTGGTGGCCACCTTGGCGGAAAACACGTCGTCCCAACCGACCCAAGCTGCCATAATTCTTGGAGAAGTATTTTTACGACTATGTAATATATATAAATTATTCACCACATTATGACAAACTCATTCAATGCCTCGTCAAGTTTTAGCGCCGACAAACCTTGGCCTTGACAATGATCCTTCGGCACCGGAGCAAATCTAATAATTCCTTTTTTAAGATAATCAGCGATTGCGTTGTGACTGCCCCGGCCATTATGTCATCAACGTACGTGTTCTCCAACAAAGCCCTTGCCCGAGCGGATGCACACATTCAACCAATCTCGGGCTAATTGTTATAGGCATTTGATTTTGACTTGACCGTCAGCAAGCGCTACCGCATCGTCCAATGATTCTCTCCATACGATTAGTTGATAATCACTATCCGATAGCTTGACCAAAATCTTACGATACATTTGCCTTATATCAGCCATGAAACAAATTTATGAATTCGCAAGCGTAGTATTAACGACGTGATGTCTTGCAAGATTTTGTGTCCGGCAATAAGATTATCGTTCAGCGATGCCCCTGTGGTTGCAAAAAGGCTTTAGAGTGATATCTAAATTTTCCAACGTGCAGACGTTCTCGAGTGCGGCGGTAGCACAACGTATTTGAATGTTGATCGGTGTAGTGATGTGAACGAGGAGACTATATCCGAACGCGGAGTTTTGAGCAAATGACGAACCTATTTTAGCCGAAATTTGTCCGCTCCTGAGACACAGTCCATAAATGTCTGCTCCTCGAGCGGCAAATCGACCGCGCCGATATCGCTAATCGGCTAAGGGCAAGCCAATGATGTGACTTTAGTGCTTGATTTGCCTGCATCGGTATTCGCAATTCCGGATTTGGCTAATGTTGATGGCGTCTCTTTCAGACCCAAACGAACGGCATTGCTTTTGGTGATGGAACACGATTCCGAACGGAGTCTATTAATGTCGTCCTTCTAAATTTTGATAGTGTGATCGCCCAAAATGCTCTTCACCAATAAGACTTAAGTGTGACATCTAAATTTTCCAACGTATCGACGTTCTCGATTGCGGCACAACGTATTTGATTGTTAATCTTCAAAGTGATGTGACCTAGAAGAATATACCCGAACGCAGTGTTTTGAGCAAATGGCGAACCCATTTTAGCCGGAATTTCTCCGTCACTAAAGGCATAATCCCAAATGCCCGTTGATGTGCGGCCGTTGATAGTGTGCAATTGTTTAGACGGTAGCATGCCGGTAATCGTTGGAAATGTGCGTGCATTGATGGTAAGCGAAAAAGTGGAATCGTGCCTAGAAGACAAAAGCAAAGGATCTTTAGTGCTTGATTAACCAGCATCGGTGTTCGCAATTCCGGTTATGGAATGATGATGTGGTCTCTTTCAGAACCAAGCTTTTGGTGATGAAACACGATTTCGATATGGAGTCTATTAATGGGCTTAATCGATGATTTACATTGTTGCGACCACGTACCATGACGACTGCCGATATGAGCGGAACCGCTGGCTCTTTTTTTTTTGAGCTACGACAAATGATTGAACGCTTTGCTTGATTTGGCGCACATTGATTTAATGTCTATTGATTGGACAGCAGTCGACCGGCCGATTGATTGGCTGCCAATTAATTTGACGCTGTTGGTGTCGACTGATTTGGTGTATCAAGAATGACCTGCTAAACATTGCGCTAGTATCCGTGTATCAACGTGAGGTGGTGCTATTTGCATGAGTGACATCAGTATGATTTAGATGATTTGGTGATCAATGTCCTGGTTTCATATATTCAGCATCGTTGATCTGCGGTCGATTATGCGTTCTTTGCCATAAGACAATTTGACGTTAACTGATCGCGTCTTGCACCGCTTCGACATCTGCAAACACTTTTTGCACGTATAACTTTCGGTCAAGTAATTCAAGTTTGGAGGTGGCTTTTTTCGCAGCCGGACCCGCCCACGTGGGGCACCCTTTCATTGAATCAACCAAAAAAATTCATGTCATCTCAAGAACAGAAACAACATTGAACTGTCTGATAAACTATAAGGATGATGAAGATGACGAACAGGTTGTCAAAAAAGTCTCGACATTCTGCTCAACTTCGATGCAAAATTGAATATTTTTTTGCTCCTATTTTGCCCGACTGCACACCTTGGCCAAATGTCCTTGCATTGTGCACCTTTTGCAACGGTAGTTCTTAAACTCAAAATGATGACATGGCTGATACTTGCAATTTCGTTCGATGCTCGCATCTCTGCTATTATGACGCACTTTTCCAGCATTGTCACTCCTAAATTATCGCACTGTTACTTTCGGCACTTGGTCACAGTTGACAAGTGTTGCTGCCAGCGACAGTTGGTAACAGTTTATGTAATAACTCAAACAGTCAACAGTGCATATTCAACTGCGACGCAACTGTCAAAAGTAGCAGTTTTGTAGCAATTCGTGTAATGGGACCGCCGCCAAATAAACGCCAAAAATCAAAAGCAAAATCCTAAAATTATTAAACCGAACTTACTGCGTTCATTCTACTTCACTTGAATTAATTAACTTTTAAAACTTCACTAATTATTTAGTTACAACTTTCGATATACCGTTTGGCGTGGTACAATCTTTTTTGAATGTTAACTGTGACATTGGCAGTAGCAGTTGCCAAAGTCACAGTTGCCAACTGGGAAAATTCACCAAAAACGACAGTTGCAACTGCGCCATGCCATTACACGAACTGTTACTTTTTGGCAGCAACAGTTGAGACAAATGTCGTCAACTGTTATCAACTGTCGATGCCATTACACGGCAACTGTCGTCAACTGATACAAAAGTAACAGTTACTGTTACTTTTACCAGTTCGTGTAACGGCACCATAAAACAGAAAACAATTTTAATCATTCCTTCGATCTTTGGTGCAGTGAAGTCAGACTATTATTCGAACGATACAGTACACCATCGAAATCGTATGACAAACTGGTCAAGAAGCTACAGTAACCGTTCAATTTGTCACAGGCAACACTAACGGCCGAGCGAAAAAATCGAAAAGAAACGAGAACTGGCTAAATGATTAGACGATTTGAATGCACGTAAATGTGAATAGAAACTGGTCGCAGATGAAGATTAATTGCAACGTGTATTTGCCGCTCGTGAACTGTACGAAGAGGGCGTTCTCATTGAGTTCAATTATGTTTTAAATGAAAATCAAATACTATGAGGAACTGGAGAAAATGACTATGAATACGAGTTCGAAAATTGATAAAACATGGCAACGGATTATCGTTGCTGAATCAATGGTAAAATCTCATTTTCCATTTGAAGAGAAACCGATTGGGCATATAGCGCAGCCACCCATTGACCTTTCGATTGATGAATGGATTGATGAGGTGAAACAGAAACCTATCGTTTTTGTTGAAAAGAAACCAATTCAAAAGCAACGCTAACATGATTTGGCAAAGAGGCGAACGGCTGCCCTACAGGAACGTATGCGAATCGTATCGGATGATTTTGGAATGCGATACGAATACTGGGATGTGTACAAAACGACTAACAAGGAAACGGGTGACAGTGAAGCAAAAAATGAAAAACTAATTGTCTACGAAGAAATTCTACGTCATTATGATCCACATTTTATTGAAGAACCACAAATATCATAAGAGTGTGCTGCTGAATCTTATCAGGTATGTGTGTGCTTTTTTTCCTTCTCTCGTTCTCTAAAATTCAATGCAACATCCTTGTTCGGATTTGGGCACTTGCCACATTGTTCTCATTGAAATGACTTAGCACTTTCGGTGGTATAATTGCAGCGGCAATTTTTCGTTGTTCGGCATGTAGAAAGTCAAATGTTGCGCAAGTCTAGACAAAAATTTGTTTCGAAGTAAAAGTCAATCACTGGACACATGAAAATTTTGATTACCTGCTTGGTGGGTAGAATTTAAACGTTTATTTTGTGTTTTCGCATAAATTCTAGAATTCTTCTACTGAATTCCGGCGGTACTCTTTCTTCACCAACCTCAAACAGCAAAACATCTATTTTCGGTTCCAATATCCAAAATAATAAAGTACGCGCCGAAAAACTTAAAGCATCTGTGTCGAAGTGCCGGGCAATGACAGCAAAAGTGTTCCGAAGGACTCCGTATCTTCGCCACATCCTCTGCACATCTTGTCCGGCATTCAAGACATTCTGCGAAGCATTCCGAATCATTTCGTGAAATTCCTTTCTTCAAGGCATGACGTGAAATCCCGAGGCATTATTCGAGAGGTTGTGAGGCATTCTTACCGGTTATGTCAGATTGGCGGCGCATAGCGCCAATTATAGGGCCATGGAGCCCATAACAAAACAACACGAATATGGAAGCGACATCTTCAGCTACAGAGAACCAGCCCGACAGGCCTGTACCAATTTTTCCACTTCAAGGGAACTTTATGTGCCTTATTTAGCTCTTGAGCTTGCCTATGGGTACAGCTGCAACTTCATATAAGTGGTTAAATAAGTAACCTCCCTGACTAGAGAAAAGACGGCACGACAGGGCTGGACAGTCGCACAAAATGTGTCGCATAGACTCCTGCGAGCCTTCCTCTTCACTTCCCAGTCTTCCTGTGTCCTATTATGTGCATATGCTCCCGCAAGAGACAGTTTCCCGTTATGACACTGTTTATGGTTATAAGACACTTGGTTTTTGCCGTATTGAATTTAGGCCAGAGGTTTCTGCTCACTCTACATCCTTCAACCTGCCTCCAACATCTGTTTGATTTACTTCGAAGGGTTTAATTCGCGATGTTGTACATGTGTCGAAGTGGTGCATTAACTTTCTCAGACAGTCTTGCATTGAGTCTTCCTTTGCTAGTCTGTTTGCATTTTCTTTGCCTTCTATATTACAGTGGCCTGAGATCCAGTACAACTCCACTTCATTAGCCTCTCCTAGCTTAATGAGTGAGTTATAACACTCCAGTGTGAGTTTAGAGTTATATTCTATCTTAGATAAAGCCTTAAGTTCGGATTGACTTTCCACACAGATCCTTATCCTTTTTGCGATTAAGCGATTGTGTGCCAGTGTTTTACTACATTTATGAATGGCCAGTATCTCAGCTTGAAATACTGTACACAGTGATTGGGGAGTTTATACTTTTCTCCGAGACCTAGGTCTTCAGAGAAAATACCTGCCCCAACATTATCATCTATTTTCGACCCATTCGTGAAGATGTAGGTCACGTCTGCTAGTTGTTCTAACGAACTCCAGTAGGTATTTTGTGGAATCACGACTTCGTAGTCGAACCTTCTGATGATATACAGTCCGTTGTTCTGTCGTGAATCCAAATGATTCTGCTATGTCCAAAGGACCTTGCCATGAAGCCACCGATAGTCAGTCGCATAGCGCTTTTCCATGGCACGTTTTTAGAGTAAAGGTCCAGGTGAGGAAGGTGTAGAACAGCCAAAAGTGCTTCCGTTGGAGTGCTCCGCAGAGCGCCCGTGCCATCCTTTGTACCATTTCCACTTTTTCCCTATAGGTCCACTTTTCAAGCGAATGCCACCACACAAGTACTCCATATGTAAGTATTGGTCGTTCTATGGCAGTGTATGTTGTCAAACCATCGCAGTTTACTGTCGAGGGTAAGACCTAAGTACTTAACCTTTTTCCCCCATTCGTAGTCTTTGATCCCCTATCTTGAAAGGCAGTATATTATATCTCGTTGTGAATAGGACACACTCTGTCTTATCAGGATTGACCCAAGTCCCATTGGCATTGCCAACGACTTCAACACCTTGAGTGTAGCCGAGTTGATGCTACTTAGGACGATTATAAAATGACATAGTCGTTCACAAAATTACCAGAAGTAACCATATAACGACCAGAAGTGACCATAAAATGACATGCCATTAATGGTCACTGCCCGTCATTTTCTGGACACTTTAGTTCATTTGTGATCACTTTCGGTCATTTTATGGTCTATTACTGTCATCCTTTTTTCGTACGCTGCCGGCCATTTACTATCATTTTCTACCCCAGGTCAATTTATGGTGTATGGTCGTTTTCGATCATTTTCCTTCCTATAAAGTATGCAAGTTCTCTTAAGCCGGCGTGCACCTTTTTGCCCAAAAATAAGAGGACTCTGTGAAAATCAATATGATAGCTCAAAGGACAAACTTTACCAATACACAAAAAATTAAATTAAAACTTTACCAATACACAAAAAATTAAGAGTATTGTCCACGCATAGCAACACATCCTCTAAATGTTCGGTATATGCCGTTCTAAAACCTTTAAACAGAAATATTCCAATTTTTACATAAACTAATTGTAAAATGTATTAAATTTCAACTTAAAATGACCGTTAGAACTATCATAAACACGCTGCTGTCTTACAATAAAAATACTTTTTCAATTAATTTTTCAACGATTTCGAACTTTCTGCTGCGCCACTGGACGATCCTTTCCATTTGCTTCGCTGCAAAAAAGAAAATTATAAAAATCGTTAACGTTATCCCGTTACGACCGTAGCTCTCTATTATGAGAATTTACCAAATTTTTCAACGCATTTTCGGCATAAAATCGTACATCGGTGCCGGGCGTTATCGTTTCAATGAACGTTTCCAATTTCTGTTTGTCTTTCAACTCAACAAACGAATCGACGACACACTTTTCGGCGCCAACACGTTGCGACAGTGCCAACCGATGTTGTGTGTCCGATATACGAGCGAGAAAATAATTTAAAACCGGTATCGGTGCCTGCAATCCGTACAATTGCAGTATCACATTGTCCAACGGAATGTTAATGGTGAATGTTTTCGATTTAATGTTGTGCCAAGTCTGTGTGAGAGTGTGTGTGAATATTATTATTTGTTTTGGCCTGAATAGTGTGTGTGTATGCAACCTTTTTCTCAAATAACGATTCCAAATCCGGCCAAGCTTGACTTCGGGCCCGTTCATTCAAAACGGTCCATTCGAATTGACCTGCACTAATTTTGTGCAATTCCATTAATTTGTGCGGTGCATATTTACTGTGAGTTGGTGAATTCGAATCGGTCCATTTGTACATACTGCTGGCATAGTACAGTGTCTCCAGAACGGATTTGTCCTCCAATTGAAAGGCTTTGGCTGCTGAACCGGTTTCACTTTGTTGCCATTCTATGTACGAAACAGTCAATCAGTGTTGTAATATTATCAATTTTAGTCTGTACAAGGGAACACAATTACACATTCGCCAGTTGTTGCGGTACACGGTACGCAATAAAGACAATACATTCTAACGTTGACTTCGAGTTTCAATCAATTGTAAAATAACACAACAAAGTGTCAGGTGTTAATTAACTGTGATTACATTCGATGAATACATTTTCGATAAAGTTTCGGATAGCTATAGGTTGGGTCGAGAGGCGTGCTCGAAAAAGGCAAAGACAGTTGTCATTTGGAAGCTTCCGCGTACTGGGCAATCCCAAAAACATCCTTTACCGATTGAAGATGAAACGGTTACACTCTGCCAACCTTGTCCAGGTTTTAAGTAGTTTTTTTCCCATGTTATGAACACGTCGCGTCGTTCTTGAAATCAGTGAAAATTGGTGTACCATTTCCATTTATTAATAAGTTTGACTTTCTATTTTCCCGTTATACTATCAGCTTAAACCGGTACATGACAAACTAGTTTAGTATGCTCATGAGTCCAAAGAGTTATTTACTTCAGAGACCTTTGTTCTTTAGTAGAACCGCGCCTCTGGCCGCATTGCGCTTAATGTAGACATTTAGCGTGAGTAATTGGACTATGGTCTCAATACTCGCTGTCGTCGTCCAATTGTGCCAAACCTGTGATTTTCAGACAAGCTAACCTCTGCACCTTGGTTAGACAAAGTAGATTAGGTTTAACATCCACAGCTGTCCATCATAGATTAGGACTTGCATAACGATAGCAGTAGATGACACAATGAGTAGAGCACTCGCTTTCGGCGCGGTAGGTCTGAGTTCGAAATCCGCCAGCAGCAGAAAAAATGTTCAAATTAATAATTTGAATTATGAATTAATTAAACTGAACTCAAGACCGGGTGCTTCGGATACCGAATTAAAAACTGTAGTTCCAGCATGATACATTGGGCCTTATTGGCGTGTCGGCAGGTTATAAAATACTATCAGCCCGAATGGAATCTAATCTAAAAAATATGCGCTCTCACTCCTCACCACCTTTTTCTAAACATCTTCCACGTGAAGATTGTCCCAATTCCCGTCTTCGTTCTCTCTTATCAGTTTAGTTTGGGATCAAGAATGACACTAAGGCATCGGACTACAGATGAGAGAGTAGGCTGAACGCCTCTGGATAAGTCAAATATCTCTAAATGCCTACGATTGGTGATCAGCATAAGTTCGGTCTTAGTCGGATTTATCGTCAGGCTACTGACCACTTCGTGTAACATCTTTTAATACTAATTTCATTCTGGTCTGTAGAAATGTGTCAGATATCAGGTTGGCAGCATAGACCGTAACTTTTATCCTTTTTGAGGAAAGAGTTCTGAGTAAACTGTCCAGACGCCAAATCCACAGCAGCGGTACAATTATTTGCGGTATTCCTCTAGCAAGAAACGCTAAACCAATAAATCCATGTACTACAAATTTACGCAGTGACAATACGTCCCAAAATGTGTTATAACTGTGGCGAACCATGGGACCCCATAATAAAAACAAATGTTCAGGAAGACGCAAAAAGAGTAGCTCGTGCCCTAACAAAATGTAAAAATTGTCTATGGTATCACCTGTGCTTAGCAGTTCCTTAAGTATCTTGCGATGCACTTTCCTCGTCTGCCACCACAACGCCATTTTTCGTTTGCACAATAGAGGTTGTTGGTTGAACCCATTCATTATGTTTCGTATCTGTCGGTACATCTGTCTTGTGTTTCTTTCGTTGGTCGCTGTGTCAATTTCACGTATCACTCTTTCCCCCACCTCCCTTTTCTTGGATATCCAAAAACCAATTAGATTTCGTTAAATTTAAAAAAAGGAAAGATGATTGAACTATGGAAATGAAGACAATTCTTTGTAACGTTGATGGTCAGAGGGGTATTTGGAAATGTGCTCGGGGAATACTAGTGTTCTGGCTCTTATGAAAGTGCTACCCGGTCAAGAAAAGACTAACACCTATTCCATTTTTGGTCAAAAAGAAGGCAAAACACGACGTTGCCGGTTGCTCAAAAAATAGTCAGGAGATCCATCAAAAGGTCGTATCCATACGAAGCTATACGAGCAAAACAAAAGTTAGACAGAAGTCAACTTGCACTATCCTAATGTGGTCTCATTCCTTATTGAACCGTTCAACAAAAAACCAAAAACACTAGTGGACTAAATCCAAAGAATCTTTATCAAATCTGTCAGGCCACTTCTATTTCGGTGGACGTATGCTATTCACCTGCCGTTGTTCACAACATTTGTTAAAAAATGGCGGAATGCATCGGAATTGCACGAGTTCCCTAGGTAGGCCTCGAAATTTCACGGAATGCCACAAAGAATGCTTTGGAACTTCACGAAATGCCTAGGAATCCTTCGAATAATGCCTCGGAATTTCACGGAATGCCTCGGAGTTTTACTGCATCCATCGAAGAATAAATTGGAATTTCACGGGATGCCTCGAAATTTCACGGAATGCCTCGGCTTTTCCCGGATTGCCTCGAAGAATTCCTCGGAATGGCACGGAGTTTAACGAAATTCTTCGCAGTTACACGGACTCTCGAAGAAGGACTCGAAATTTCACGGATTGCCTCACAATTCGTTAATGTCTCGTGATTTTACGGAATGGCTTGAAGAATTCCTCGGGATTTGACGGAATGCCTCGAAGTTTCACGGAATGCCTCAGAATTTCTCAGAATGTCTCGGCGTTGCACGGAATGCCTCTTAATTTCACAGAATGCCTCGAAACTTCACAGAACGCCTCTAAAACGTAAGAAGAAGTATGCCTCGCAGTTTCACGGAATGCCTCGGAATATCACGGAACGGCTCGACATTTCACGGAATGCCTCGGAAATTCACTTAATGCCTCGAAATTTGACGGATAGCCTAGGAATGCCTCGATTAATTCCTCGAAATTTCACGGAATACCTCGGGATTTCACGGATTGCATCGGAATTTCACGGAATGCCTCAGAGTTTCAAGGAAAGCCTCGCAGTTTACGAAATCCCTCGTCGAAGAATTGCTCGGAATTTCACGGAATGACTCGCAGTTTTACGAAATGCTTCGCAGTTTCACTGACTCTCGAAGAATGACTCGAAATTTCACGAAACGTCTCAGAATTTCACAGAATGCCTCGTAATTTCAGGGAATGCCTCGGAATTTTACGGAATGCCTCGCAGTTTCACGAAATCCTTCAAAGAATGACTTGAAATTTCACAGTTTGTCTCGGAGTTTAACGGAATTTGACGGATTGAATCGAAAAATTCCTCGTAATGCCTCGAAGTTTTACGGAATGCCTCGCAGTTTCACGGAAACCTTAGTAGAATGACTCGAAATTTCACGGAATGCCTCAGAATTTTACAGAATGTCTCGGAGTTTCACGGAATGCCTCGCAGTTTCACGGAATGCCTCAGAATTTCACAAAATGTCTCGTAATTTCACGGAATGTCTCGAAGAATTCCTCGGAATTTCATGGAATGTCTCGCAGTTTCACGTAATGCCTCGAAGAATGAGTCGAAATTTCACAGAATTCCTCAGAATTTCATAGATGTCTCGGAGGTTCACGGAATGCCTCAAAATTTCCCGTAATGCCTCGGAATTTCACGGATTGCCACGAAGAATTCTTCGTAATGCCTGGGAGTTTCAAGGAATGCCTCGCAGTTTCACGGAAACCTTAGTAGAATGATTCGAAATTTCAAAGAATGCCTCAGAATTCTACAGAACGTCTCGAAATTTCACGGAATGTCTTGGGGGTTCAGGGAATCCTTCGAAGAATGAATTAAAATTTCACGGAATGCCTCGAAATTTAACGGATTGCTTCGGAATGCCTCGAAGAATTCCTCGAAATTTCAAGGAACACCTCGCAGTTTCAAGGAATCCCTCGAAGAATGACTCGGTATTTCACGGAATGCCTCGGAATTTCACGGAATGCCTCAGTATTTCACGAAATGCCTTGGCATTTCACGGATTGTCTCAAAGTATCCTCGGAATTTTACGAAATGCTTCAACGTTTCACGGAATGCCTCTGCGTTTAACGGAAGTTCAAGGAATCCCTCGAAGAATGACTCTAAAATTTCTTGGGATGCCTTGAATGCCTCAGAATTTCACGGAATGCCTCGAAATTTTAAGAATTGCCTCGGAATGACCCGAAGAATCCCTCGAAATTTCATGGAATGCCTCGCAGTTTCACGAAATCCCTCAATATTTCACGGAATGCCTCGGAATTTCACGGAATGCCTCGGAGTTTCACGGAAAGCCTCGCAGTTTCGCGGAATCCCTCAAAGAATTGCTCGGAATTTCACGGAATTTCAGGAAATGCCTCGGAATTTTACGGAATGCCTCGGCGTTCCACGGAATGTTTCGCAGTTCCACGAAATCCGTCAAAGAATGTCTCGAAATTTCACTGAATTCCTCAGAATTTCACAGATTGACTCGCTCGGAGTTCCACGGAATGCCTCGGAATTTCACGGAATACTTCGGAATTTTACGGATTGCATCGAAGAATTCCTCGTAATGCCTCGGAGTTTTAAGGAGTTACTCGCAGTTTCACAGAAACGTTAGAAGAACGACTCGAAATTTAAAGCAATGCCTCAGAATTTTACAGAATGTCTCGGAGTTTCACGGAATGCCTCGGGGTTTCAACGTATCCTTCGAAGAATGACTCGGAATTCCACGGATTGCTTCGGAATGCCTCGAAATTTCACGGAACGCCTCGGAGTTTCACGGAATGCCTCGCAGCTTCACGGAATCCCTCGAAGAATGACTCGGTATTTCACGGAATGCCTCGGAATGGTTCGAAAAATTCCTTGGATGCCTTGAATTTCACGAAATGACTTGAAATTTCAAGAATTGCCCCGGAATGCCCCGAAGAAT
This sequence comes from Macrocera vittata, assembly GCA_024741295.1. Lineage (NCBI taxonomy): Eukaryota > Metazoa > Arthropoda > Insecta > Diptera > Keroplatidae > Macrocera > Macrocera vittata. Next base: position 4,119 of record JANTEX010290805.1, on the reverse strand, counting down.
GTCTCGAAATTTCACGGAACGCCTTGGAGTTTCACGGAATGTCTCAAAGTTTCACGGAATCCATCGAAGATTGACTCGGTATTTCACGGAATGCCTCGGAATTTCACGATATGCCTCGGAATTTTACGAACTTGCTCGGAATTTCACAGATTGCCTCGAATAATTGTTCGGAATTTCACGGAATGCCTCGCAGTTGCACGCTATCTCTCACAGAATGACTCGAAATTTCACATAATGCCTCAGACATTCACAGAATGTCTTGGCGTGTTGTGGATTGCCTCGGAGTTTCACGGAATGCTTCGAAGTTTCACGGAAACTCTAAGAATGTCTCGAAATTTCACGGAATGCTTCGAAGAACTCCTCGAAATGCCTCGAAGAATTTTTTGAAGTCTCGGCATTTCACGAATTGCATCGGAATTTCACAGCACGTCTCAAAGAATGCCATGGAATTTTAGGAAATCCCTCGAAAATGATTCGGAATTTCACGGAAATACCTCAGAATTTCAAGGAATGCCTCGGCATTTCATGGATTGCCTCATTGAATTCCTCGGAGTTTCACAAAGCGCCTCAGAGTTTCACGAAATCTCAGAGTTTCACACAATCCCTCGGCGTTTCACGGAATGCCTCTAAGAATGACTTGAAATTTAACGGAATGCCTCGGAATTTCACGACGTTATTATAGATGGAAAAGCGTTGGGCTTTTTATTGGTCAACAAAGCTCAAGGGAAGCGGTTCAGCTTTTTTTTTGTCACCCATGCGTCTCTGTTCTTTGGAAATAAACGGAATGTCTCGGAACTGCACGGATTTACTTGGGATGCCTTAAATTTTCTCAGAATAGCTCGAAGAATTTCCCGCAATTTCATGAGATGTTTCAAAAAGTTCACGGTATGCCCTTTGAATTTCACGGAATTCCTCGGTCCTTGTCCTCGAGTTAATACCCCGCTTGAACACATATAGGCTTAATGATATTATATCAGACGGCATCCAAAACCTTAAAAACCTTTGTTTAAAAGTCGCGACGCCCAGACAGTTGTTTAACTCCCGGGACGGGAGTCTGACAGCAAATAATGCCGTCCTGCACTGCTTCGAAACGCTCATGATGATGATTATTTAGAACGTTGCCTTAAGTTTAGCCTCTCTGAACTGATACGAACTATTACATTTATATACCTACCGAGTAAACTCAAATAGTTTGAAACACACATCGTATAGAACGAATTGATGTCCGGCTGATTGAAATAGTCCCGATAAGCCGTTGAAAGCATTTGTTTTTTATTTGTACAATTCATTACGATGTCATACTGGAGCATCTGCAAATTTTCCAAAATTAAATGGGCTTCTAAAATCTTTTTTGGTAAAACTTTGAACTTACAGCCAGTCGATTGTTTTGTCCGAGCAGTGCCAGTAAATTGGAGCATCTGGTTGTTTGTCGTGTTTTCACCAAATAATTGAGATAATGATTGACCGCTTCGGGGCGTGTACTCAACAGTTTGACGAAATGTTGGTCTTTAATTGAATTCTTTACATAAAGTGTAACCTTTTTTTTTGGAATACAGTGTGTTATTGATACTACTGTGAAACATAATTTTGGAGCCGGCTCACCGTTAAAATGGCATCACCATCGCCACTGCGGATTGCCTCGTCCAACAGTAGCTCCTTTTCCTCTAATGCCTTGAAACATTGTAAATAATGTGGTTTTTTGTTGATTAATTTCGAAATGGTAACCGATACTGGCGGTGCATGAGTTTGCTCCTTTAGTTTGCGGCGCAACAATTTCAATTCTTCTTCGGGCGTTATCGATTTTGGCAATGGGCATTCTTCCATAGATTGTTCCTCTAAAACTGTGTGTATGTGGTGTGTGGATAAATATAGGGTCATTGATCATAGCATATAAATTGTGTACCTTTTCGTAAATCTATTTCGGAAATGAGTAAATGCAATGGAATTTCACTTGATGGCAAATCGTAGCTGTGATCGTAGCTGACTTCCGATGTTGATTCATCGGCAAACAATTTTCGGTCGTTTGTCAATTGAATGGTTTCAAAGTGATCGTCCTCATCAAAATCAAATGTTTTTATTTCGGATTTATTCCAATAGTCCTCTTCGTCCATGATAAATGATTGAAAAACAAAAATGAAATTAAAAATTCAGAACAAATAAACAACAAATGTTGCTGCAGAAACAAATACAAATTTTAGCTGTCAAACGAGTTTTATACTGTATTTCATGGTGCATTTTATTATGTGGCGAATTGCAGCGAATCGAATCTCGAAAATCAGTTGCACAATATATTGAGCGGGAAAATTAGATTTAGCAGCAAAAAGACCAATTCAATCATTTATTCAGAAAATAACCCACAATCAGTGTAAAAACAAAGAAAAACGTATTTAATTTGTTAGAATTTATTTCTAAAAATAATGCAGAATGTTTTGTTTTAGTGTCTTTCGTACATAAATAATTAAAAACTTGTTTTAACAGAACATTGGTTAGCTAGAAAACATTTTTATTTGCCGTTACTGTAATGAAATGATTTTTTTGCGTTTAATGGTCTGGCCAAATGTTTTTCTTGTTAAATAAAAGCAAAATTGAAATTATATTCAAATATGGCTTATTGCTGTTTTATATAAAATTAAGGTAAACTCTGTGTGTGTGTGCATGTACAAATTTACATAAAAAAATATGAAACACAGCAATATGTTGTGTTTAAAGAAAGAAGCCTTAATCTTTGTTTTTGAATGTGTTTCGGTAAATTTCTTTTATTGCTATTAACTTTCTATTTAATATGTATATGTATATATATATATATATGATCCTTGCTTTAGAACATTAAAATCAGTTTAAAAAAAAATTAAACAAACAAAAAAGATAAAAATTACTTTACATAGATTACGCCGCGTTGATTGGATTTATTGTGCCAAATATAGAGAGGAGCAGGCAATTCAAGAAATACTACAATTTCCCTTTTCTTGTGGATTGCCATTATCTTTTTCTATTTGCAGTAAAATTGAATGAAATACATCGGCCACAGCTTCATTTTGTTTGGCTGAAGTTTCTAGAAAGGTTGCCTTCCATAGTTCAGCTATTCGTTTACCATCGTCCGTGGACACAACACGTTCCTGATGTAAATCCGTTTTATTGCCAACCAGTACAACAGGTACACTGAAAAAAAAAACACACACACACACATAAACACAGGCACAAATCAAATCATCTGCTTGTTACCTTGCTTTGCCCATGACATCCATCAATTTCTCGTAGATAATTTTAACGATTTCAAAGGACTCTAAACTTGTGATGGAATAGACCAGTACGTAACCATGAAAATCCATGCTATATTGGGCTGGAAATATACTGTACGCATCTTGACCGGCTGTATCGACTAATTTCACTTCGTAATCCGTTGAGTTAACCCGTGTCACTTTGGTGAATGCTTTATTGCGGATAATTAAAACCAAATTTTACTAATGCGCGTTAAATTAATTGGCAATAGGCCCCCGTCACTTACTGTTCTCAATTGTTGGATCATAAGAATCGACAAATTGTCCTTCAACGAATTGTATGCTTAACGATGATTTACCTGTGTGTGTATACATTTAATTAAACATGGAAACGAATTAATGAAATGGCAAATTTTTATATAAAAAATAAATTGGAAAAATTTTGATTTTTCGAAAATCTTATCTTGATCATCATACCAACAGATCGAGCGCCCATCATCGCAATGTTTCGTTCTTTTGGTGCCATTTTGTCTTATATATTGGAAGTTAAATAAAAAAGAAAACTCGCGAACAAAACGGTTGATACGAACTGAAATTAAAATTGAATTCCGATTCAAGTTTCGATATGAATTTATTGTATTTTTTGAGATTTAAGTTCACAATCACAAATCGATTTTATTTAAAGAAAATATTTCTATTTTGAGGATGATTGAGAGTTTTCGACATTTTTTTTTTGTGATAAAAAAAGACGAAGACATTTGACATTTCGATTAGCCGATGATGACGGTTTTGCGCCGTTATGTCGCTTTTTGGAGTTGGGCAGTGTTCAGTTCAATATTGAGCAAAATTGTTAGCAATTGTGGTGAAAGCAGTATAATTAGACGGCAAATGTGTTTAAATA
>JANTEX010290694.1:0-11228 GCA_024741295.1 Macrocera vittata | reverse complement strand
TTAAATGCTGATGAACGGTCTACTGTTTGTATCTTGTTTGCGTAAACAACTTCTGTGCATATATACAAAACAGTATTTCACATGCTGATTTTTTTTCTCACACACATTGACGTCATGTTAATGGCACAAAATATTAGATATTTTCGTATAAAATAAATGTATTAATTAGATTTAATAATAATAATAATACATAAATTGTATAGTAATATACATATGTTATATATTACATGAATAAACAACGAGTATCTATAAAGTTAAGTGATTATATTTATTCAATTGGAGAAAACATATAATAAAAATATGATATTGAAATGTATATATATACGAGTACGTTGGTAAACAACTTTACCTTTTCATATGAATAAACTTTTTCTGTGAATTAATTTGTGTTTTAAAACAATAACCACTAGTAAAGCAATATGATGACTACTCTATCACCGAACTCGTCGAAACTCGAGATTTTCCAGTTTATGTGGTGGTTTTCTAGAGCTCAATACTTCTGAGACACAAACCAATATTTTTAAGACACAAACCAGTATACATGGGCAACGCAGCTACAGATAAGAACGTAGAAGTTTCTGACTATTTTTTTTTTGATACATTCTTTTCTTAAGTATTTAACCTTTCTTATAAAGAACTTTGCTATATTTTGACATCTTGACTTTCAGTATTTATTGTAACTTTGTCTACAACTCTTACAATGATGGTATGCCCGTAAATTTAGTTACCGCACAGATATTCAAAGTTTTCACATTTGAATCTCTTGAAATGTCAGCTCTTAACTGTACATGACATAGAGTCTGGCTAATTACATATTTATCTCTATCACTGTCTAAGTCTATAGTATATATGCATATACATTTCCACAGTAAAATGAAAACTTAGACCAAGATGAAATCTATCACGAAACAATGGAATATTGTTAAACTTAAATGTGTACTGCCATCCGTCGATGTGCATATCGTTTATCTTTATTCTTTGTAATCTATAATCTATTATATTGTGTACGTTGTGTCCAATAAGTTTGAGTACAAGAAAAAGTACCATTTAATAGTGAATCGTGTTTTTTTCCAAAGAAAAAAAAGAGCCCAATAGGCACAATTCTAAAAGGACTATTTTTACAGTATTTAACGGTATGTCGGTAAAGAGTGCCTTTAATTGCCTAGACTTACTCTAAAGAGTGACGGAACAATGTAGCTAAAAGTAGCTTTCTATCCCTTCTTATCCCATACTATCCCTTCTCATCACTATCCACCTTCCTATATGTATATGCAGGCGTGCGTGAGCGTGTACCCATATTATGATTGGCTGATCACATGATGATACGCCTCCCAACTAACACACATGATGCTATGAGTGTACGCAGAATGAACACAATGTGTGTCTACATCTAATCAGAGTAAACACTGATTATACACAATTCTAATGATGTGGACATGGTCACAATTTGTTACTGTTGGAGCCAGTTAGCACCAGCACAAAAACGCAGCTAGAAGTATGAAATCGTTGCTAGAAAATCGTCCTGCACCACAAACACAGCATCCGATGAGTTTCGACTCCTTTATTGTGATCCGTGACAACAGGTTATTCATAAGTGACGACTATTTCGCAGAGGACTTTCCTTGGTATAATCATCGCCAAGGTTGAAGACAAATGTGAAGGAACTAAGCTTGGTCTTACTTCTGCTAGGAACATCCTTAAAAGACCGCAGTCGCGTATTTGGATGGATCTCAAGGTGAGGCAGTTGAGCGTAAAAACGCGGCTATTCCAATGGACAATTGATCGATCCTGATGAAGATGATTCAGGTTAACTTAAAGCACTCGAAATGCGTTTCGAATAACCTAATGGTCTTCCTAGTCGAAGAAGGAATTGGCATCGCTCTGATACAAAAATCTACAGCTAAACTTAGATCAGTTATACTAATTAGGAAAGATATAAACGCTCTGTAGATGTAGCAGTAGTTTAACTAAAGAAGGTAAGTAGCCAAGTACAATTTGGGGTAGTACAGAAAACAACAATAGAGGTGTCTATTTTTTTTTTATTTTTCTACCAACACGAACCTATAGAGTTATACGATAGGAGCAAGAGTTCCAGATAGTTTTTCCGGCTAGGAAGATATTATTGATATCAGTTTCAGGAAAGCAATCGTTCTCCGATCATAGGGCAACATAAAAACCAAATTAGGAAGTACACCAGATTACAGTATTTAATCGGTAGCAGAAACTTGAGATGAAAAATGGCAATTTTGAAGCAGCAAAGAAAAATTCACATGTTACTTCATGCTCCATAAAAAAAAAACAGAAAAAATCGCTATCTATCTTCGTGGTTGAGCGAAAAACGTATACGTCTCGCGAATTTGTTTGAATACATCTACAACATTTGTTATTTGCACAAAGATTGCCTTAGAGAATATAAGGCGATCAGAGAACCTGCCCTGGTTCGACCACTGTGGCTTAATTGAGTCTACGAATCAGCAAAACTGGGTAGAATTTCAGCTAAAGAACAATCACACCCGTAGTTCCTGAAGAAAGCGAATAATACGTAGACGGAATCGTCCTAAGGGACACTAGAAGCTCTCACGGAAATCTTCTAAAGGCGTGAGTGAACGGATCCATAACACAATAACACTAAAAAAAATCGCCAGGACAATTGATAGATTTTCTCCTTACAAATCCGGAGAAATAGACGGCACATTCCCAGCAATGCTACAACATACAAAGAAAACTGTATACATCCGGAGTAAATCGCAAGACATGAAGTGGTATGGATGGTCGAACAATATACTCACCACAAAAAGTATACGCTATCGGCCTTTTCAGACATAGAAAATGCCATCAACAACGAACCGTGTAGACGCAATCAAAAAATCGCTTCTCTACCAAAGAATAAACGAATGGTTGATAATCTGGATTGAAAACATGTTGAAAACATGAACAGCACAAACTACTCAAAGCGATGTCCAGTCGCCTTAGAGCTGTGGCCTACACAGACGATCTGGTGAGTTTTGTTTAATCGGTAATGGCTTTAAAATAAGACTTCCGGTAATATTCTTTAGGAGATCGATACAGTTTTCGACACTCATGGTTAAAAAATCAGACAGCAAAGCCGCAATTAACAAGCCGATCACTAAACTATCTAGCTTCAGACATAATTATGAGGATGTATTGAGGGAGACACATGAAATTACCCCTTGAATGAGTTCCCGGACACAGCAGCATAGAGGAAAACGAGCGAGCAGATAAGCTTGCCAGGCCAGATTGAAATCTTGGTGGAATCAGTGGACGTTCCTTTAAACGCTATTTATTTTTCACACTGATCGGCACTGCGGTTAGCGCAGATATTTACGGTTCCTCATGAGATCTTCTGAAAAATCGATTTTACAAACTACAAGTTATGTAGTGTTCATTTTTAAAAATAAATGGCGATTTCACTTCTGACAAAAGAAATCTCAGGGGATTTGATTGCTGAAAACCATTTTTCCGGTTACTATCGATATGCATTGGTATATCCGGAGCAATGAAATCGACTCCTACAGATGCAATAGATGTAACTTTATCAATGTTACATCTAAGTAGATATATTTATAGAGAAAACAGCCATGTTGATATCGTATAAGCTCTTCTGTACCAAACAATGGTCATTTAAAAGCTTTGAAAACAGCCACACTGGCAAACTGAATCAAATATTTTCAAGAGAACCAGATCTGTTTATAACCTCAAATATGATGACAAAAACACTGCATTTTCAGCGCAACTTCAGTGTGATAATTCCAAGCCGAGAAGATTGGCTAAATGACGGTATCTATAACCAACATCAACGGGAACAGTATGCTTTACAGACGGATCTCTGATCGATGGGAAAGCTGGGTCAGGAATTTATGAAAACAGCACCAATGAAGATAAGAGTATCGCATTGGGATTTTTGTATCAGTTTTTTTCAGGCTGAGCTCTACGCTATTATGGTCTGTAGCTGAAACATACATGATCGAAATCCAAATGAAGAAAACATCCGCATATGCTCAGACAGTCAAGCAGCGCTGAAAGCGATTTTGGTAAATGAAATAACCTCTAAACTAGTTTATGTTCTATCAAAATTGGGCAGCAACAACAGGTTGAAACTAATATAGGTATCAGGCCATAGCAATATAGCTGGCAATGAAGCGGTTGATAAAATGGTAAGACAGTGATCAGCAATAGACTTTGTAGATCCCGAACCAAGGTTCGAAGACTCTAACGGACGTAATCGGCTACTCACTGCAAACACATAGGCGACAAGTAAGCACGGGGCAAGATTACGCTCTTCATCTACGTGTCAACTAACCAAAGCTCTCATTAAAAAGCCTTATGCTGACAATTTAAGAAGAGTGATAAAATTTGGGCGTAACAAAATTAGAAGGCTCACAAATGTTCTAACTGGACACTGCTGCCTAAAAAAGCACTTACACATAATGTCACTAATCTAAAACCCCATGTGCAGCTGCGGTTTGGATATTGAGACAGGTATACACTTTTTTGTATCTGTCCATTATATAAGACTTAAAACACTCGGCGTCAGAATTCTGGAACCGAAGGACATCGAACAGGTAAAGCCTGAGCAACTTCTAGGGTTCGTCAACGGATCGAAGCGATCGCTTTTGGTTGGTAAACTTATGAAAGGGCTGCGTGCCTATGGACCTATTAGACCTATGGACCGGGTCCAATTTTATGGACTCACCCTAAACCCAAAAAAAACGATAACGTGCCATGTAAATTCGTTCACAAGTACTGTTAAGATTGAAGAAGAAAAAAAGGGAGAAAAAGAAGAAGAAGAAGAAGAGAAAGAGAGTTTCGGTATCGACCGGTATCGCGAATCGATATTTTATTATGAGCAGACGGTACACTGATTCTGAGCGGCTTACGCAGAGGTCTATCCGGTTCACCGGAGGCTCAGAATACGATGATCGGGTGGATCTTTTTCGGTTCGGTAAGCAAAATTAGTAATTTTTCCACGAGTATCTCGGCATTTAATAAGGCAGTGCTAAGACAGCATGTTGTGATATCGCTCAATGGTTAAAAAGGTTTTGGCAAGAGGAAGAGGTAAATTAACGTGTTGGCGAGGAACATTTTGAGAGCTGCTGTTCTGATGGGAGATATCGCAACTTCGAGTGCCCTATTTACTGATTATCGTCTTTTGACAGTGATGATATGGAACCGTGTTTACTCCGAATCTGGCGTTCTTCAGCACCTAGCTGTTGATGAAACTGAAAATGATCCGCTTGTGTCTGTGACATTATATGTGCTAATGCTGCAGTCAATTTGGCTAGCCGATACTCAATGAGACGAAATGTTACCACCACAATTTGAAGCCGAATAGCAACAATTTCGGCGAGAACTGCCGGAACTTGGATGGATTGATGAAAAGTCATGCGGTCGATTTTTTATGTTCGAATGACCGATAAAAATGGCGATGTATGCACAACACACTTCCAACAGCGTAACTAAAGGTGGCTCCACTCAAAACGGTTTCATTACCACGGCTTAAGCTTTGTGGCGGGGCGATAGAAAATGTTTGCGGCGAACAGAGTTGCAGAGATACAAAATAGTTCATCGGGAGACAATAAGATTGCGCGAGTTTGAGAGTCAATTTGGCCAGCATTTAATTTGACGGTATGGACCATCATTTTTAAAACAGTGTTCAACCAAAAGGCCAGTAAGTCATACAAGCGAAGAGTCACACCAAAACACAAATGAAAGATTTGAGTTAGTTCTTAGTGGACACCAGTAGCCAATTAGTCAGACAGAAGAAGATAACCCGGTAGCACCATTAAAAGATTTGAGTATGTTCTGAGTGCACACCAGTGATGCTTTAAATACACCGTTGTGTCTTGTGTCTGATTAACGAGAGCCACCTGAGTAGTTTTTGCGGAATATACGTAGTTAAATCGTGTGGTATGTGTGTAATTTGAGTGCCAAAAAACACAAACATAAAAACGATTTTTATATGATGGGTAGATAGAAGCGTGCATAAAATAATCTGGTCGATTTTATGACACAAAAATAAAACCAAACCACCATCTCATAATTTAATTACAATTCTTATTAATAATGACATTAATATAAACATATGACTTATTCGCAGCTTTCTGTATTAATAATTATTTGTTCCAATTTAGATTAATTGTGTTTTCATTTTTCAAGTATTAGCTACTACTTATTTTTTGTGACCGCTTTAAGTATTTTAAACCATTAAAACATTTTTTACATATACATACATATATTATAATAGTTTTCTATGGTTTATGTGCTTAAATGCTTATGGCGGTTATGTGTCACTTTTATAGGAATGTATAACAGAAGTACTAGAGTAAGGGACATGGTTCCTCAAGAACTCTGTAACCTCTCTAGACTAGATGACAAACGAGGTGTACATGTTGATCCTATATATGGATCAAAATGTATTTTTCTACTCAATTTAGTTACAACGTGTCTATAGTTACTCAATTATCAAATAATTCCTAGTACTAAAGTAAGGGACATGGTTCCTCAAGAACTCTATATATATATGGATCAAAATGTATTTTTCTACTCAATTTAGTTACGAGCTGTCTATAGTTACTCAATTATAAAATAATTCCTTAAAATGATCCAATGTGTAGATATGCACTAAAAGTGGTTACATAGTTTTGTTTATTGTAACATAAGTACTAAAGTAAGGAATATAGTGCATCAAATACTCTATAAAGTCACTAGATTAGATGACACACGTCAATCCTTTATGCACATAAGAATCACAGTGTAACATATTTTAATACAAAATTAAGTAGCATATGTCATTAATTACTCATTTTAAAAATTATTTCTTAAAATCATCGACATTGAAGACGTGCAGTAAAACAGGTCACATTGGATTAAACAAGGATCAAATTAGTTAACACTCAAACAGAAGACACTGTGTTTTAATCTAGTGCTTATGATTATTTAAGACAGTATCAGAACGGCAAGCAAGAAAAGACGAAAAGATAGTACGAACCCAGATGATGGAAAACTTACCAGCTGAACGTTTATGTCCAGTGCTTCGAAGGGGTTACTCGTACAAATGATACATTTGTGTTTTTCTATGTTTTTCAACCAAGACAACACATCTCGAACTGGTAAGCGATTACTCGTCGCAAGGAAATGGTTTTACACATCGTCGATATGTTGGTCAATTTGTAACTCCAGTAATTTTGGGACAATTTCAATAAAATTTTGCTTAAATCTATCTATGAGAACTTAGCTTTTCAGAAAAAATAACAGAGGGCGCGTTATCACACTAAAGGCTATTTTAAAGAAAACTGTTATTTTTTTTAGGTTTTCGCTAATAACAATTCAAACGGAGAATGAATGCTGTCACGTCAAAGACTTTTTTCTACAACTAATCAAGTTGCCTAAACAACGGGTGTACAGGTATTCGAAATATTCCTGTACGAATTTTTATTGATTTTGTTTTGAAATCTTATCTCGCCTAACTAACACACATGATGCTATGAGTGTACTCAGAGTCAACACATTGTGTGCTTACATGATGTGTGCATTTAGAGTATAATCCGAGTAAGTACTGATTATACAGAATTCACATTGTGTGGATATGGTCCCATTTTGTTACTGGGGCGCAAATTGCCAAAGTTATATACCGTTGGAAAGAGCATTGCATTCACATCATAAAATTTCGGAAAAGTTTGTATTCAGACAGAGGCATTATTTGGGGAGGACTAGAGGGACTCCGCTCTCCCTAAGAAGAAAAATGGTAAGATGGGCTCAAAACCCTAGCGAACCCAGGACTCTTAAAGGTGATGGGCTAAGTTCTATCCGAAATAATCTAGCTGGGATAGTTTTTTTATTCGAATAGGATAAAAGTGCCTATATGATGTTTAAACCAATTCCCATCCATTATGAAGATATCCGTAAAAAAGTGAAATAATGTTATTTTGTTTAATACAAATTCTTGGGATAAAATTCGGCCATCTGGAGTACCTTTTTGGATACCCTGTGTACAGAGCTTAATAACCTGTAATAGTACAGTGAAACCCGTCTAAGACGAAACCTGTATAAGACAGAAATCTGCTTAAACGGAATTTTTTTGAAGTACCGACTTTTTTATATGACGTAGAACCTCTATGAAACGAAAACCTGTATTAAACGGAAACGGATAACTTTTGATATAACAATATACAACCTAGAACCTGTATAAGACGGTTTTTTTTTTAAATTGGGTAGGTACTGTGATATCTTCGTTAGTTTTCATTGAAATTGTATGTAACTATGGTCGTTAGAAACTCAAAGCATTGTAGTTTTTTACAAAAATATAGTTCAGTCTGCTATGATTGCTTCTAAACAAAGGAAATCAGGCAAGAATTCCAAAAAATGGGCTAAATACAGCCTAAATTGGGCAATCGGGCAAATAGACCAAAAATCGAGAAGTGCCGATAAATCGGGCAATCTGGGAACACTGCTAATGTGCAATACATATTGAAATTAAAAATTGAAATCTAATACATACAGTTCTTATTGAATTTTTCTAAATTTTTTAATGTACCCTGGATAAGACGGAAACCTGACTAAGACGGATTTTTTCCGGTCCCGTGGGATTCCGTCTTAGACAGCTTTCACTGTTTTTGGTACCGCAGAATAAGCGTTTCCGGTTGAAATATGGCCCTGTATATGATTGTCCGTCTGGGATATCCCGAGATAATTCACAAAAATCGGCCGACCCAAGACCATCAATAGTCGTCTAATCGAGCCACGTCTGACAGAGTACCTCTAGTATTTTGCTAGTGGTGCTAATCGAGTATTTTTCAAAATCTTTCAAAATGATAATTTTATTGTAGGTTTTTACAGGTAAAGACAATTAATAATTTAATGTTTTGATTGTTTCTGAACATCTTGGACACGATGTATATACAATTATACATATACCATGCACGTATATGACTGAAGAAACAAACACGTCTATGTGCCATGGTACTTGAACAATGTACTCTTGTATATCTGCATATACGTACATTCTATTGAAAGTGCTGTATTGAAAAATCCTTAGCCGTAACCACATTCTTTTTGTGGCATACTTGCTTTTGAAAAAAAAAAATATATAGTGTTGCCATATACTCGGAAATAACAGAACTAATTTATTGAAAATGTTCTGAACATATGTTTAAAATCATAAAATCGTCCTAACATCATATCTTGCCAAAGCCATACGTGGAAAATTCTTACTTTGCCACTTCAGATTTTACTCACGATAATTATTTGTTGTATTTGATATCGTTGGTGTACAATATTTTAGTTTTTGGTGTATACATAGGTTTAGCTAATCCTTGAGTAAAACTTCTTCTTTTACTCAGATACTCCTGTTGAAAGTATTCGAGACGTGCAAGGAAGGTGATCAAATTTCAAAAAATTCTGCCTGCAACCATAACACAAACGCTTACGACTTCGTCGAAGAAAAAGAAGAAAGTCCGCTTAAAATCATTCCATCTGGCAACACTAACAATTTTATGCGAGATATGTATACTTTCTGACAGGAAGTAAGAGTCTTACGCATGATATATTAGATACGACATTATACTATACACACGCATTTCATGTTAAGTGAAACTAGATAATACATCGTTTATACATTATGAATGTTGTACTCGAGATTGAGAACTAATTTAACAACGAAACTGTAGTGAATTTGGAAAACAAAAAAAAATAGATAAAATAGAAAAAGGTACTGAGTTTATACTTATTATCTAACGTATTTGTATTGAACGCAGGGTTGGAGAGAGCAGCAGAACTATGCGATCTACTCCGAAGAAACATCTGTCAAGTAAAACCAAAGAGGTTAATCAATGATGGAATTGTTGGGACACCTCGAGGGAGTTGTGATGGTATTGTAGTTTTTTACAAAAATAGAAAAGTTTGTTGTCACATGGAGAATTTTCTATCTAATTGACCTATTGCCAAAAATTGATTATTCCAATATATTGCGTATTTTACCATATTACAGGCTTTAGCTAGAACTGTGCTATCTATGTTAGTTTTGGTTGAATTTTATAATATTATGGTCCTTGAAAGCTCAAAGCATTGTAGTTTTTTACAAAAATATAAAAGCTATCAATCACATGGAGAATTTTCGATCTATCTAAAGTGTTGAACTGGCCAAAAAATTATTATTCCAATGCAATGCGCATTTTACTTGATTACAGGCTTTAGCTAGAACTGCGATATATCACCTAGCTTTGATTGAATTTCTATAAAATTATGGTCTTTAAAAAGCCAAAGCATAAAGTTTTTTACAAAAATATAAAAGTTTGCAGTCAGATGGAGAATTTTTGATCTATCAATACTGTTGAACTGTCCAAAAACTGATTATTCCAATACAATGCGCATTTTTCCTGGTTACAGGCAGTGGCGGATCTAGGTTTCGGTCTTGGGGAGGGGTAAAAATTTGGTTATTAACTCCGCAGGATACCCTGCCGTATGCGAATTGGAAAGAGTTTCTTCCAAAATGCGTTTTCTTCTACTAGTTACTTCTAAAATTTAGATTACTTAGGTATTTTAGTTTCGACTTACAGAAGAATTGTTCTAGATATTTTTAACAACTTTAGTCATCAATCGTAAAAAATATATATTAAAACTAGATACCATATGTTCAAGATCGAGTTCAAGATATTATCAATTTATTTCGATTTGTTTGAAAAATTGAAAGGCACATTTTACATGGCTCTTGAAATTCTGTAGTGATCAGAATCGGTGAGAAAATAAATGAAATAAATAAACTAAAATATAATAATATAAAGTAATAAAACAAAACCAAACAAACAAAACAAAATAAAGTTGAGTGACATATATAAAAATAAATCAACCCTACACTACATGATTTTTTATATTTTTGGAATTTTTTTTTGAACGCAAATAATAAATTAAAAGCGCAATTTTTTATTTTTTAATACCGAGTTAGCAATAATGGATTATTTGGCACTTGTATCATCAGATCACTTTAAATTTCCTCAAAATACCTGTGAGTAAATCGTTGGTGTACTATATTTTAGAGAAAATATAAAGCGTATCATGGTAAATGTAGTGTTAAACGACGAGAATATTAATTAAAAAAGAATTAAAATAGTTAAATTAAAATAAAACGATATAAAAAAACCTAATATAAAATTAAACAAAGTACATATGTACGCTAAAAATTATAAAGTAAAATTAATGTTTAAAATAAGAAA
>JANTEX010290583.1:0-11231 GCA_024741295.1 Macrocera vittata | reverse complement strand
GTAGTACAAAAGTTCCGTATTTAAGATTTTCGCAGCATACGACCAGTAAATGAAGTCTGCTCTTAAAATGGAATCAAATAGAACAGAGTTAGAGAAATTGCACATAATTCCCAATAATTAATTAAAAATATAAAAATAAAATCAAGCAGACTCAAAGTGGATTACAAATTTTAGTAACAAATATCCCAAATAACGGACTACATTAACAAATCAAAAGTCTGTTAATTAAAGTAATTTTCATAGAAATTTTCTGGATATTTTTTTTTGTATGATTTATATAATATATAACATTAATACGAAACTAGTTAAAGCAATTACCATTTTACATTTTAAAACTATTATTTAGACTTTGATATAAGCTTAAAATTTGTATTTGTTTTATTATATTTTGTTTTGTTTATAATTAGTTTTACCTTACATTTTTGATTCACTTCCGATTTTATTTATTTTATCAATCATTTTCATATTTTGGTTTCTTTGATTTATTTTACTTTATTGCTTCATTATTTTTCATTGTAATAACTAAAACCCAGCCAAGTTTATAAAAAAGTAAGAACAGCAGAGATACAGTTGATCACATAAAATACAGAGTACATCTGAAATAACAAATAACTAAATAATATATAATGTTTTTCATTTGATCGACTAGCGATTTTACAAAGTTATTATCTGTATAAAAAGCAACAACTAATCGTAACAATATAAAGTTCGTATAAATCGGATTATGTATTTTTTAAACTTCAACAAAGCTGGGTTACATAAAAAAAAATATATATTTGCAGTACGACTTCTGAAAACATATAGTTAAAATCAATTTTCGAAGTGTTGTAGAACGTAGTAATCTCCTGAAAAACAATGAAAGGTTTAAATGATTTATGAAAACAATTTAAATTTTTGCGTCACCTCTTACTATCCAATAAAAAGTTTTAAGCAATCGGTGTAAAAACTTTTGACATTTTTTCTTAAATGCCCACTTCGCTTAATATTACCACCGTAATTGGTTGTATAAATATACACTAACCTGCTTTTCGTCGGTGACAGAAAATGGAAAATTAAATTTCGAATTAATGCTGCGTGGAAGCATTTTTCTGTGCCTCGTCTTACAATGCTACCCACGAAATCACTTTCCTAGTTAATCGGACAAAAATTGCACCATGACATAAATCGAATCGTTATGATCGATTCTCGGCATAAGTTAGCTTCAAAATATAGATTTAGAATTTCATATTTCGTTATAGATTTGCCAAGCTTGTGAAAAAAAACCACAAAATCTTGACCTCAGAAAGCTATACGGTATATCCAAATTCAACAGATGACGTTTTGTTGTCTCTGGTCGGTTTTTGACCATTTTCTGCATTTTTCAAAGGTATCTATATGGTTGAGAAAAAAATGTAAAGAGAAACAAGCTGCCAATCAAAACACGAGTCCTCTTGTAAACGCTCGATTTATTTTTCGATTTTATCTGAATTAACTACTAGATATTTTCAACAAGAAATAATTACCAAATATTAGTCAAAACTATACTCATTATTAGGAATCTTTAGGAGAGTGGGAGGCGGATACGGTACCTCTCCCTCCTTAAATTGGTAACGAGACACTTCCCGAAAAACATCTCTCTCCTAGAGAGGTCTAAACTTTGATCATGAGCACATTTCGTAGGTAAATTTAAATATTACTGTAGAATCGTTTTAGCTGTTGTTTTTAAGACCAATAGCAATGCGAAGTCACTCTTTTATGTTTTTAAACCTCAAAACCACTGGAACCATAAAAACATGCTTTAAAATAAATCAGCAAATCGATATAAAAAATATGTGTCGAGCAAAGTTTTCAGATGTTATTTGATGGGGTTGGAAGATTAGAAAAATGTCATTAGAGCACTTATACACCAACTCACAGTGGCGCTAGAACAACGTTTTGCGGCCATAACTATATTTGAAAAGCGAAATGTAAATTGTATGTCAAGTGATTAAGCTTGCTATACATATCAAGAATACAAGTGTATTGTGCATATATACCCATATATACTTGATTTAGGGATATAAATATATAAAACTAGAAGTACAGAATCGCCCATCCTGGATCCTTAGATTAAATTGTATATATATTAAGTATATATTTTGACAAATACAAATATATACTTGAGATTTATATATACTCATATATAGTTGGTTTAAGAATGTATATACATCTAAAAGTATAGAATCGATAATTCTAGATCTTATAAGACTAACTTTTGTATATATCAAGTAATATTTCTTCACATATATATGTATATTCCCGATATATACCCATATATACTTGGTTTCGGGAAATATATTCAACGGCAAAAGTGAAAAATCGGTTACCCTAGAGCATATACGCACTGTGTCGACATAAGATACTAAACTTCGGCATAAATGCAGCGTCAAAAATATTTAACATACAATTGCGTAGAAACTACAAAACAAAAGTGGTGTGATCAATATTAGTGACATATTTTCGTTGCAGGTCAGAATGCAAATGGCCGTGACCGATTGATAATATGGGTTTTTCATCGATTAAGGAAAAATGACTAAACTATCAACAAACACAAACAAGATGTCAGCTCAAAAAAAAAAAACTCATCAATCGGAATGTAGAAGCCTGTTGATGGCCAATCTATCGTCGAACAATGGACAGTAAAATACCAACCACTTTTCGATTTTTTTAAAAAACAACTGGCTGGTGCCGATAATCGAACATAGTTTAATGTTAACAATCTGGCAAGCCTCAGCGTAAATTACTATTTTCAGATTTACTAGTATATCTCATATTTCTTTGTTCACAAGCCACTAGTACACATATTATCGAATTCTAGTGCCAAATTGAATTACATTGCGTCCAGTGTCTGCTATCGATTAAAATTGATCTGTAGTACAATTTCAACAAAGGGTATTTTACTTCGATTTGACTGCGGATTCGCAATTAACTTGGAAAGATCACATGACTAAAATTACGTTGAATGCTGCGCTTAGAAGCTTATGGCTGTATTCAGATTTCAATCTTGCCGTACTAAATGTACGAAGGTAAATACAATCTATTCATATTTGGTAACGTACTGTAATGTGGTTTTGCTTAGTAACCTTGACTCAACCTCGAAAACCGTTAAGAGATTTGCATATAGGTTTAAAAGAATAACCTTACAATATCCGACCAAGTATCGTGCTTTTCGAAACCACTTTATTCGGATCAATATTGTAATTTACGTACCTGATTGATTTTACTGGGGTGCAAGCGTATCTCACAGGCCACACTTCCTACTATGAAACACCCATTTTCTGATTGACAAACTAAAATAGCATGTATATTAGCGTGTATCGAAAAAGATATGTTTGTGAAAATGAGATGAGCAGTTTCATTTTATGAAAATAGGGTCTATTTAAGGAGTTTTCACGTTTTTTGATTTTTGAAAAGTTGACATCTTCAACTTCCGGGAACTTTTTCTAATAATTTTGCACTTTTTTTGTAAAGTATTTTTCTAAATATTGTCATAAAAAAACTAGACCACCTAGCGAAATGAGCTATAGCTTATTCGAACACAGAAATATTGAATTTTATTTTGGTATAACTGTTTATGTCACAAAATTTTACCATCTGTATTTTCAAATCACTTTTTATCAATTTTTTGAAAAAATAATAATAAAAAATAGAGTTTTCATCTAAATTAACAGCAGAAAAATTTTTTTTTTTCGATTATAATATTCTTATAACTTAAAAGAATTTTATAAAGTTTCAGGGAAAAAAAAGAAAATCGAAATCGGTTGGAAATTAGTTAAGCTACAAGCATTTTTGTACGAAGCCGCATGGTTTATAACAGGACCAGCGACCGTAAACTAATTCAACCGTCCATTGGTTGCCATATTTGAAAAATACATGATGTAGATCAGTTTATTTGTATTGCAGCTACACTGCGTTAAAAATTCGAAAATGTCTTCTGTTTTTCGTTTTTATAAGTTCTAAAATTGAAAACAATCGTTTACACATGTAGAATGTTTCAAAAATGGATCATAATTCAATTTTTTTTTCTCTGTGCACAACACAAAAGAAAAAGTTAGGTACATATGGTACATACTAATGCTCACTCAATACGCTTACGATAGAATATACACAAACATACATTTGGATCCCACGAGTGGTACGTTTCCACTCTCTCTCTCTGGTTTATAATTTTACCTTACAAATCGCATTAATGTATGTAGCTTAATTTGACTCTGTATAATTTTAAAAAGAGAGATATTCTCGGATATTGCGGTCTCCTCTCTCAAGACAGTTATTCCTATATATATATATATATATATATATATATATTGGTAACAATGAAATTTATAACTGTAAACTTTAAGACAACTTTATCTAGAAAAAATCTATAGCTTTTCTGATTTAAGCGAAAGCACTTTGAATGAAAATAAAATTTAATATTTGCTTATTGACCACAATTATTATAAAAAACGTTTTTTCCGGATTTATTCTATATAAGTAAATGTATTAATTTTATATTTAAAATGTATTCGGGCTTTAATTTTGCAAGTAAGAAATTAAATTTTTTAATTAGTCAACGAATTTAGAAAGGCTTATTGAGCTTTCGTATAAGTAGATAAACCCTTAATCAATATTTTGAAAATAAAAAAAAGAGAAAAATGTTGTTTATGTATTATACAAAAAATATTCCAATTGCTATTTGTTAATTGTGGTTTAACCATGTAATTTGAACTATTAACAATTAATCGAAGTTTAAGATTTTTGTTTTTGAGTTTTTGATCATTAAATTAATAATTCTTTGATTTTGGAAAATGGATCTGGAAGATGAAGAAACAAATTATGTGAAAACAGAAAAACAAACGATTTGTGCAATATTCGGACGATCTAAAGATTTACCAAATGATATCCTACCAACATATAGTGATATGATTAAATTTTATTTATGGTGCGATACAAAATCTCCCTTTGAGTTAATTGGAAAAAAAATCATTGAAAATTGGAATGCTGCCGGTATACCAACAGTGCCAAAACGATGTGTAGTGGAACGTGTTCGTCGTTTTCACAAAGAATACAAAAATTTATTAAAATCGCATGGATCTGAAAGATGTGGTAAGAATTATTTTGAAAAAATAAATAAATTTCGGGCAAAAGCGGAGTTACTTTTCGATATTGCCGCCTGCAAATGCAGTCCAGAACACTGTGAATGCGAAGATTCCAAGCGTGTTCCCAAGCAATTGAATGCATTTTTGGAAGACCAACGCAGTAACAGAGATTTAAAAATACCGAAAACGATTGTAAAAACCGTAAATTTTTTCCCCGAACACGTTTCTAAACAATCGGAGAGTAATGATACAGAAAGTGAACAACACACTGAAACGGATGGTGATTTTAAACCTAACGAAAAAAAGCTTTGTAAAATACAAAACCGCGTCGTTAACCTAAAACCCGTTATAGAACAAGCTACTCGATACGGCATTTCAGTAAGAGGAACAGCTGCTGTTTCAACAGCTACGTTACAAGCTTTTGGAATAGTCAGTGAGACTAATTTAAATCTTGTAATCGACAAAAGCAAAGTTCAAAGACAGGCAGATCGTTTCAGAACACACTTGAAACATCCTAGGGTGGAAGGATTGATTGGTCTATATTTCGACGGAAGAAAAGACCATACTCTCTTCGTTCGAAAATCGAATGGCCGCTTTCATAAAGATTTCACAACAGAAGAGCACGTTTCTTTAATTTGTGAGCCTGGAAGCAAATATATTGGACATATTACGCCCGAATGTGGTAAAGCGATATCCATTAAATCTGCTATTGTCCAATATTTAATTGCGGAAAACATAGATACTGCTAATTTAAGTGCAATTGGCGTCGACGGAACAGCTGTCAACACAGGTTCGAAGGGAGGTGTGATACGCTACTTAGAGCAGCACTTTAATCGCTCGTTGCAATGGCTAGTATGCCTTTTTCACGCTAATGAGCTACCATTGCGACATTTGTTTTTGGAAATCGATGGAAAAACAACTGGTCCGTCTTGTTTTACTGGGCCGATTGGAAAATTATTGGAGTCATCGATGTCATTCACAGTCTGTACCTTTGCCCCAATTGAAACGGAATTACCAGAAATTATCTGTAATTTAAGTACCGATCAACAATATCTTTACGATATATGTAAAGCAGTGTCGATAGGTTTTGTGTCACCACAACTGGCCGATAGAAAACCGGGCAATATATGCCAATCTCGTTGGCTGACAATGGCCAATAATATAATGCGGTTATACGTTGGTACTTCTAAGCCGGCCGAACAGTTAAATTTACTTGCTAATTATGTTGCAAAAGTATACGCGCCCACGTGGTTCCGCATAAAACAAAATGGCAAGTGCAAAGATGGCGCGAAAAACCTTTGGTTTTTAATCAATAAATCTAGATATTTAGACAAAAAATATCGAGACATTGTCGATGAAACAATTCAACGAAACGGTTACTATAGTCACTCAGAAAACCTTCTGCTTGCCATGATTTGTGATGACAATGAAAGTGTACGTCAAGCAGCAGTTCAACGAATTTTGAACTGTCGATCGGTAGCGAGGCCAGAGTTGTCAATTCGACCTTTCAAAATTCCGAAAATTGTTTTCACGGCCGACGAGTATTATAAGCTGATTGCTTGGGATAGCTGCGATATTACGGAGCCACCACTCACCCAACAATTTTCCGCTGAAATTTTATACCAAATCGCTGATGGAAAAATAAATCAAAGCACCGTCGATGGTTTTAATTTACCCTGTCACTCTCAAGCTGTCGAAAGATGTGTGAAGGTAGGCCAATTTTGTTCAGTGTAATTTTATATTTTTTATTATTGGTAAATAACTATCATTAACAGTCTGTAACCGAAGCAGCAGCTAGAGTGGCTGGTCCTCAAAGAAGAGATGGAGTTATACGACTAACGCTTGAGTCACGAAAACGGATGCCGCGATTTAACACAAAGTGTCAATATAAATGTTGATTTTTTTAATATACAAACCACACATACATATATATATATATTAGGGTGTCCAATATTTTTCAAAGTCCACTTTTTTATGGTGCTCAGGCTTTATTTTGTAAAAGGGTCCTAAAAAAGAGCCCACCCCAAATTTCACAAAAATTTGTGCATATTTGGAGCAGCGGTAGCTCGTTTTGTGCCGAAATTGCGTATTTTTGACTACAACCGGACATGCGTTAATATAACGTCATATAACTTTTTAGCGAAAATAGTTAGAAAAAAATGTAATTTGACGATTTTACTTCTTATATAATAAGCTTCTAAAATATAGAAAATTTGAAGCATTTTTGAAAAGTTTTCTTACAATAATCATTAACTTAACTCAAATTTTTAATCAAAAATTTTAAAACAATATATTTAACAGTAAATTACTTGAAAATATTGTATACTGACCACCCTATTTCATATTTTTAGAAAATAGTGTATTGATTTACCTTTAAAAAAAGCTACTAAGTTTTACTCTAGCTCTCTTAGTTTAAGAGATATATCATGTTCAGTGGATGACCTACAACATAAAAATTCTTCAGCATATGTAAAAACAGCGTCTTCAGCGCCAGGGACAACCCTATGATTATATATTATATATAGAATCGGCAGAATCTCTTTGTGCGGTGTCTCCTCAACATTTCTAACTTTTCAAGAGATGTCATGCTAAACGTTGGCTAAGCCCTAAGTTCTATGCATTGAAAATCAAATGGAAAATTTCTATGTTTTGACCTGGGATCGAACCAGGATTTTTCAATTTGTAGTCTCGTGATTTAGCCCACAGCGATTTTTTCCTACACATTACACAAAACACATTAGAAGTTACTTATATACCTAACTATCACATTATATATATATAAGAAAAAAACAGAAACAATATAGGAACTGTCGCGATGACGTCATGTTTTGTATCCCATAATTAGCGTAAATAGGATGCAACAAACGATGGAACACATACGTTAGAAAGAGTTAAATAATATTGATGATAGTCCCTATACGGATGATAATGAATGTATGAGAGTGCCGTATATTCTCTTTTAATGAATAAATTTTCTCTCTATATTGATTATTTAAAATACACGTTAATTATTTTTCGTGTAATCATGGCTATCTTAGTAATACATATGTAGATATTTTGCACGTGTTTTTATTTTTAATTTAAACTGTATGCAGATAATTTACAGTTAGGCATTATAGTTATATAACACTTAACAAAATCATTGAGTTTGTGGCGACCTGACGGTTAATTACATTTTTGTATTTTATCGCGTTTCATTTTTAACAAAGTATATTAAATTTTAACTCTAAACATTTTTCGAAATGAGTACTAGAAAAAACCCGGATATAGTATTGCAGGGCTTAGAAGAAGAACGCCTTCCGGAAAGGAAACCATCCGGTCTCAAAGTTTTATGTGTGTTCCTCTACAAACGTCGTGTTTTAAAAAAAGGCGTTGCTCAGTCGGCCAAACTAGTAGTTGATGAAGTTATGGCCAAATGGCATAAAGAAAATGTTGCATTAAAAAGCAAGAAAAACGTTCTTCGGCAATTTTTCAGACTATATACTACGTGGAACAATATGGCGAAAACAACAAAAAAGACAGAACATCAATTGAAAAAGGAAAATTCATTTAAAAAGGAGATCAGTAAAGTATTTGATATTTCCCTTCGATTTTCAAAACAATCTACATTGATTACTGAAGAGGATGATGGCTGCGACAACGATTTGAGCAGTGACGATGAAGATGATGGTGATCAGGATTTTATTATTCAAACTGCTTCAAATTTAAAAGACAAAGTGCGAGCAGTAGGGGGCAGAAACAATATATTATCCGATAATGTAACATCCGTATTGGATCGGACAAACTTAAGTGTTCGTCAAGCAGCATTTGTTATTAATAATGTTGCGATTAGTCTTGGCCATGACGTTAGCAAATTAGCAAGTTCCAGAAGTACCATTCACAATCGAAGAAGATCTAATCGTTGTAAAATCGCAGCGCAAATTAAAGGAAATTTCACAACACAAAACCCTGTATGTGTACATTGGGATGGCAAATTGTTACGCGATTTGATAGACAATAATAAAACGGTTGACCGATTACCGGTGATCATATCCGGAATATTTGGAGATAAAATGCTCGGAGTGCCCAAGATTCAATCCGGTACTGGCCTAAATCAAGCGGTGGCTGTTTATCAACTGTTGCAGGAGTGGAATTTACTTGATGTTGTGAGTGCGTTTTGTTTTGATACAACAGCAGCAAATACGGGTTTGTTTCATTGTTTATTTGCTTGCAAAACATTTTAAATCTTATTCTGACTTTTCACATATAGGACAAAGCAATGGCGCTTGTATTCAATTACAAAAGATGATTGGTAAAAATATTTTACATCTGGCCTGTCGACATCATATGATGGAAATTATTCTATGTGCTGTTTTCAAACAATGCTTTGGTGGTTCGAGTGGTCCAGAAGCTGGTATTTTTAAACGATTTAAAATTGGATGGAAAAATATAGATACAACACAATATTGTACCGGTATGACAAACGAAACAGTTGTCCTGGCTCTCGAAAAATTCGACAGGAATGGAATAATTCAATTCGCACTAAACCAGTTACAAGTATAATGATCGATTGTGATAAGTAGGTATATATTTTCCAAATTTTATTATAAACAAATTTAGGTGAAGCAACCTCGAGATGACTACCGAGAATTGCTTGAATTGGTCCTCATATTTTGTGGTACGACTTCTCTTAAAGGTGTCCGATTTTATTCTCCTGGTGCCATGCACCACGCTCGATGGATGGCGAAGGCGGTCTATGCGCTGAAAATATATTTATTCCAAAACCAATTCAAACTAACAAAATTTGAAAAGAAGGCTTTATTGGATTTTTGCATATTTATTGTTTGTGTTTACGTCAGAGTGTGGTTTACCGCTCCAAATGCATACGAAGCTCCACGAAATGATTTGGCACTTTTAAAATCTCTCGATAATTACAAAGCCATTAATATGGAAATAACTGCAATTGCCTTAAAAAAACTGCTATCGCATTTATGGTACATAAGCGAGGAACTCATTGCCTTTTCATTCTTTGATCCGGCTGTGTCACTGGATGAAAAACGAAAAATGGTAAAAAATGTTTCGAATAATACCATATCAAGTAATAATCATAAACGTGCCAACATCAATGTTAATGATTACAAAGAGCTAGAGCTCAACCAATTTGTAACGAAAAATACAATGGTATTTTTTGAAATACTCGGCATTGACCGTTGTTTTTTGGACGAAGATCCATCTAATTGGGAATCCAATGATTTATTTAAAAAGGGACTTGAGATAGTTCGAAACTTAAGAGTGGTAAACGATAACGCTGAAAGAGGCGTAGCGCTAATAGAAAAATTCAACTCTTCGACAAAAGATGAAAATCAGTTACAATATTTGTTACAAATAGTGGAAAACCACCGAAAACTATACAAAAATTGCAATAAAAGTCAATTTAAAAAATAAATATTTTAAAGATTGTAATATGTTTTAACGAAAATTTAAAACAAAAAAAATGTGAAAAAAGTGTCATTCGTAAGTTAAATTTTATATATTTGAAATAAATCCACATATTATTTATTCGACACCACAAAAACACGTATTGTATAATTGGTTATGAAATGTTTTTAGTGAGCTTCGAAAAGTTTTTCTTTTGTATGGCCAACACTAAATATGACATATCTCCGAAACTAGTAGGGCTAGAAGAAAACTTTGCTGATTGTTTTAAAGGTAAATCAATATGTTATTTTTAAAAAATATAAAATAGGGTAGTCAGTATACTTTATTTTCATTCAATTTACCGTTAAATATGTTGCTTTAAAATTTTTGATTAAAGATTTGAGTTAAATTATTGATTATTATAAGAAAGCTTTTTAAAAATGCCTCAAATTTTTTATATTTTTAAAGCTTATTAAATAGGGAGAAAAATAGCTTAACAACATTTTTTTCTAACTGTTTTCATTAAAACGTTATATTAGGTTATATTAACGCATGTTTGGCTATATCGAAAATACGTAATTTCGGTACAAAACGAGCTACCGCTGTTACAAATACGCATAAATTTTAGTGAAATTTGGGGTGGGCTCTTTTTTAGGGACCTTTTACAAAATAAAGCCTGAGCACCATGAAAAAGTAGACTTTTATAATTCCCATACAAATTTTGGACACCCTAAT
>JANTEX010290472.1:0-11232 GCA_024741295.1 Macrocera vittata | reverse complement strand
CACTTGTGCACACCAGAGGAGGTCGGGCGGAAATCGATGCGTAGATTATTGGACTTCATTACGAAATCCAACAGATTATAACGCATAAGGTAATGGCACGTACAATGGACCCCTTTGGTCTCGGTACTGGCTCGGACTTGTCCTGGCGCCTGTCTCTCATCTAAACAGCTGACATAAAAGGTAACCCCGGCATGAAAAAGGAACCGGTGTGAAAGGATCATCTGGCCATGAAAAATGTAGTAGGAGGCCCTCAGCTCAAAATGGCCCTTCGGCGTGTAGATCTGAAGATGATTGCCGCAAAAGCTAAATTAGACATTTCAAGTGATGAATTCGGCCCAATCAGAGTGCTCTCAACTAAAATTGGCATCCAAAGTGGTGCCCTAAGAATCGCAAGCAGGCGGAAAAGAATTGGGAGACGCCCCGAAATTCAGTAATGCCTCCTAATCCTATTCATCCTGGGGTCGCCAATGACCTAAATCCTGCCCTGCTGACAACTCCTTCGTATGTTGACTTTCATTTAAGTTTCGACACTGACGATCCTTGAGCAATGAAAACCTGTTTTTCACATCACCCAAATTCCAGCGGTGTTCTTCGATAGGCCAATAAACCTAGATACGGATCACTGATTTTTGACACCATTTGAAATGCTATATTTTTCGTTTTTAAATTACTTTGTACAGCCGTCACATCTAACGGATCAGACTTTTGAAACAAACTCTGCTTAGAATGCGCACTTTCAGCTTGACGCATCTCAGAATCCATCTGTTACGCCTCATCTAACCGGCTATCTTTTATTTCAACTAAATCATATCATCTCGCAGTGTATTAAATTCACAGCTTTTAGTCAATTTAAACACAACATTAGTGAACATATCAGCTTGTTCGTGAGCATTTTGAACACGCTTGAAAAATTTTGCACGTTCATATATTGTAATCCCCCATACAATAAATTTAGCGTACTGACTTCTAGACAACAACTTGAGAGATTTTGTGACATGATCTCGTTAGAACTGATGAAGTTTCTATCATTTTGGGACAGTCTAGGATTAGTCTCCTCAAATCAATTAGGAGTTAATGATGCCGCTTTACTGTCAGAGGTAAAAAATATAAATCTAAGAGAATAATCTTAATTCTATATCAATATATTTTAGTGGACGGTTTAGTAAGATGCGAAGTGACCTCAAAACAATATGACGAGCGGAGATTCCAACCAGATAGTTTAGTTTAGAATCATAGATCAGTGAGAAATATTAAATCTTAAGAATTCTGTGAGAAATAAAATGACTAAGCTTACACAGAATACCCACTTTGGAAGATAATTGTCTAGAATATAAACAACGGAATCGACAATTGGAATCTCACCATCACAAATACTTGCTTATACCATTCTGGAACATGATTTTTTTTCCAATGAAAATGCATAATTCACGACTTTGAAGCGTTGATTATAAAGTACACATAAAGGATTTCAGAATCAAGAACACTACTTCTCACATTATCATTGACTGAGTCACCGGAATAGAACAGAGCTAAGTCACCTGCATACAGATAGAAAATTGATATGAATCAGAAAGAAAAGAGGTCTCAAAACACTACCCTGTGGAACACAAATGTCGATTTGCAGTTTAAAATTTCTGCCCTTGACACAGACGCACTGTTTGCGGTTACTCAGTTTGTATCAATTTTTATACCAAACACGTAATGCCGATCCTCTGAAATCCACTACCAGATCTTAACTTGTACTGTCGTTCATATTTTTTTTTGCCGAACCAAAAAAGACACTAAACGTACTTTTATGATAGGTTCTAAAATCCTATTTAGTGTTGGCAAATTAGAATTTGAACGGTAGATAGTCGAAACAGTTTTTTCGCTCGATTTATGGATTAGTGTCATACGTGTCGTCTTTAAATAAGCAGTATATACGCCGGTTGTAATTGTACAATTAACTATTTGTGTTTGAATCGGTTGTATAGCTTATTTACAATACTTAATATCATAAGCACCAATTATGACTTATCTAACAATTTTGTTTACACCAAGTTCATTGTTAATCGATTAACGGCGAAACTTCTTTTTTAGATATGGGATTCAAGAATAGAGACTCCGGCGAGTAGGACAGAGAGCCAAATTCATTTAGACCGTCAATCGTGTTGTGCCATAGTTGAAAGGTTTAACGAGCGAAGTTGATGAAGATGCAGTTCAACTCCTCTACAATGTGGACCGGATTTTCAACAAAACCATTTGTCTGTCTTCAGAGAGTCGATAGATTCTGATTTTCAAAGCACTTAGATCACAAATTTTATTTTTATCGACTAAGTAAAAAAATTGTTTTTATTTTATTTAAAAAGTTCGGTTATATTACATAGAGACAATATAATTTTAAAATTTATCTTTTTAAATTTGTTTTAAATATTTCTAGATATACTATATTAAAGTGTATTTAAAAAACAAAATGTTTTAATAAAGAAATAATATAAAACTACAATTAATTGTATAATTCTCCTGTATAGATCAGCCGGACCAAGTTGTCCGATTAAGTTGCAATTTAGTGAGGATTTAGTACTCATTACGTACTATTTAGTACTTAGAAGTTATGGCGAAAATCAATATTTGATTTCAGACTAGCCGGACAAAAATGTTCGATTGAGTTGAAACTTGCTGAAGATTTAGTACTCATTTTGCACGATTTGGTACTTTAACGGTATAGTAGTTATAGCGAAGAATTAAAATTTGGTATCAGGTGTGCCGGACAAATTAAGTCTGAAACTTTGCATCGATTTAGTGCCTATTTAGTAACATTTAATACCTCAAAGATTCACACTACAATTCATTTTAACATTTTTGATTATATCTCAGGAACCTTTGAGGTACTAAATCGTAAACAGTGTTTCTAAATATTACTAAATGGGTACTAAGTCAGTGTACAGTTTCAGACCGGTCTGTTGATTATTAGTCGAGTTATACTTGTATGCACATTTATCCAGGTCACACTACAATACATTTTAACATAATTGACTATATCTAAAAAACCGTTAAGGTACTAAATCGTACCCTTCGGTACTAAATACAACTAATTGAGTGCTAAACTCTCAGAAATTTTGTCCGACATGTCATAAACCAAATGTTAATTTTTGCTATAACTACAGATTTACTAAATCGTACATTTTGGTACTAAGTAGTACTAAATTCACATCAAGTTTCAACTCAATCGGACTACTTTGTTTGGATGAAACGCGTGTTTAATTTTTCCTAATTTTTTTGTAGCACCCTAATATGTATGTATAATATAACACATTTAAAAAATATCGGCGTTTACCTATATGATGCAAGATTAAATACATATACAGAACGTACATAAAGTCTGAATTATATGGTGTAAACTTTTTACCTTAATTTTATAAAGAATTCTATAAATTGGTTGGTTGCAAAACTTTTAACACTTTTTGATGGAAACGAAATTTATGCAACACATAACATACACACTCGTACATTATATCTGCACATGCGATATAATGTACAAAATTTAAGCTTTTCTTTCTGTAATGTTGTTATATAAAATTTCAAGTATACCTCCAATAACTTGTACTTACAAGAGGTACGTGAACTTTATGCTAAACAAGAACGTTTTACCGAGACGGCTGACTGAATAAATTGCACAAAGATATACATAAAGTATTTATACATTTTTATTTGGAAAATTATATACCTATTTGATTATGCGACAGTTAAGAGAGGAATTCGTCAGAATTAAAAGATCATCCCATAATATGGCCAATGAAGCTTACTCGAGGAAAGACAATAAAATGCAAAGAAACCAACGGGTAATACTCAACAATAAACGACTAGCCAATTTTGCTCGTAATTGCCGGAATACCAGATGACGAGTTACTGATCTACAGTTAGGACATATCTCTTCTAGCATGAGACGAAATAATAATGCTGAAAGTGACAGAATCAAATCGAAATTTGGCATATAATTAGTACTAAATAATACTAACGGAAAAAAAATTAAAACCTCAAATTTTCTTGATATATTGCAAAAGTAAAAAACAGGCGCCAACCCAGCCGGGCACTTTCGCCAATCGATTTAAATATTAGCATGTATTTAATACATAATTAGTACTAAATGCAAAACAGGATCGCCAAAATTGTATTTTATAAATATTTTTAATATAACATGGCACCCGACTATGCGTCGTCCTACCGATCTAATTCAGAACTATTACTAAATATATGCCAAGTTTCAACTCGATTAAGCTAAGTGGTCCAGCTGAGGTGACGCACACATAATTAACACACCAAAGATTACACTAGAAAGTAGTAACGAATTGAAGATGACACTTTCAACTGCGACCCAATCGGTTCGTGCATTGGTTCACAGATAGTTACGATAACTGTTTGGTTTACGTAATTGCTGAATTTTCGATACAGCCTCACGAAAATACTGCAAAACTACGATCGGTAATGATGATAGATTAACGACATTTGTTGATATAACGGAATTTATCCGTACTCTTACTGTTATCAAATACGATGGGCATGCTAAATCTACGCAACAATAAAATAAGCAACAACGAAATGTTAAAACGCATCATTCCGATACCTATTCATTATTATTTGCTGTTTTGTGAAGGATCACCGAAAGACCGTTACGCTCTCGTTGGCAAAGGAAAACTTTGTATTAATTGCTTCAGTCGAGTTCACGAATGTGCCCAATGTACTTCAACCAACAATTGTCGTTTTGCTACAAATTCCACCATTCGTTCACATTGTTGAGAACTACCCGACTAATAAGAAACCATCTCAACCGAGCCTATCAAGGCATTCAGTCAGTTCGAATATCGCCCGAGAGTTGTCCGAGAAAGGTGCTCTGTTGGTAACCGCGATTACCGCGAGAGCATCTAACAGAAGCATCGTTCCATTGTGAGTCGTAAAGTCAATAAATTTTTCGAGTTTCGTTTGACTCGGTTCAACTTTTAACCACAAAACGTGCGTTATTGTCGCATGTCTACAAATTATATGATCTCCTTTGTTTTAGATAGCACCCATAATTACATTGGGTGCAGCGTATTTCATATTGCTATCAGAGCTTCAGAAGCATTGGGATCACTATGGTCGATCTTAAGTGCCTCGATTAGGTTAAAGTATCCAGATTGATCGGCATCGTAGACGGTAACGCTTATGAACTACATACATAGTCGACAGTCGCTTAGCCTGCTGACCTTTATCTCCGATTGATTGAGTCAAGCTGCACCATAAACACATATTTGCTTACAACCAAATCGAAGGTTGCTCCAAATACGTCTGTCTCATTTCCTCGATTGGAATTGTTCGGAGCAACCCTGTTGTCCGAACTAATTCGAAAGATCCGCATTACTATGGCCTTTTCGCCTGTACGAACATTTAGATGTGTCGCCGATTGCGTTTCGCGAGGTTTAATGACCTCGGAACTATTGAGCTCAATTGTGGATTGAAAAAATGATTCAAGAAGTTGGATCCCATCAGCATCAATCGACATAACGACATCTTCAGTAAAACGACCAGCGGCTCCAACCGATCCTGAATTTTCAGATATTCTCCGTACGTACTCTTTCTTATACACGTTAATCTGAACTATTTCACTTTGCAGACAATTTATTTACAATATTCGAAATACATTATCGCGGCCTTTTATGTGGCACTTGCAGCGATATAAATAGCTATCATAGTTTTTGTTAGTCGACAGACATGATTGTTGCACAGAAAGATGTGAGCAGTGACATCATTAATCAAGTATCAAATAATGGTACGCAATGGCATATAATTCCACATGGTGCTTCCCACTTCGGTAGCCTTCGGAAAGCCGCTGTTAAGTCGTCCAAATATCACTTAAAACGGATACAAGAAAACACTACACCTACCTTCAAAGAGATGCATGCCAAGTCGAAGTCCTTTTAATTCACACCCCCATAGTCTCTCACAAACGAACCACATGCTCTGGCAGATGGTACAAAATATGTTACAACACTTCTGGGACAGATGGTCCAGAGACTATTTAAAAATTCTTGAACAGCGCTCCAAAAAGACGTAAGTTCAGAATTATTTGAAAATCGGTGGTAACCATGAAGTTTATTATTAAAGAGACCGTCGAGCTACTTTAGCAGCACTTGTAAATCGACTATTAAATCGAATTAACTAAGTGCGACCTCGAGACATGAATAATAGTTACATCGATCGAGATAAGAAAAATTGAGAGTGGTCATTTTTCTACCATTCTATCGATATGAATTGCTAGACAGGTGTCTATTTCCAGTGCCGATCCTAGATTTAGCCGTGTCCTAAAGACGAATTTTCTGATTTTCCATCAGACAGTATAATACGTAATTAGTCTAATAATTGTTACAAAAAGGCAATAAACTACTTGGGGTTTGAGACTCCAAGTTTTAAATCCAGAAATTTCAGGAATTTGGAAATTGTTTCAGTTGGGTTCGGAAAATTGCCGGCAAGTGGAAGTTTTCGATGATTTTTTAGAGCATAAGCAATATCACGGTGATCTTTGACGGGTTCACATTCGGTTCTTTCGTAATACACTATCTTTCAACAATCCAAAGTGCGGTTTTCATCAAGTCAACGTGTTGTTAATGCCGAAGTGTTTAGCCGCACTGATAACTGAGTTAACTGATGTGTTGTCAAACGCTCTCTCAATATCTAAAGGAGCACAAAGGTACGCTGTTTGATATTTAAGCTTCTTTCAATCTAACCTTTCAGGTCATGAAGTGCGGTACCAATCGACAAACCCTTTTAGACGTTTTGGCAATAAAGTATAGTATTTGATTGTTTACTAGGTATGTATTCCTAATGCAGCTGACCGAAATAAGGCACATAGTGGTTTGATCAGTATGTGTGCACCGTGGTACAGCTATCGATTAATATCGATAATTAACGATATCCAAAATTTATCGATAAACTAGAATTATCGATAATATGTTTAAATCGATAAACTACGATAATTATCGATAACAGATAATTACCGACAATTATCGATAATAATCGATAAATATCGATAAATATCGGAAATATCGATTATTATCGATAAATATCGACAATTAAATAATATCGATATATATCTACAATTATCGATATATATCGATAAATATCGATAAATTTAGATAAAAATCGATAAATATCGATAAATATCAATAAATATTGATAAATATCGATAAATACCGGTAAATATCGATAAATATCGCCACAAATTTTTTAATATACCATATAAACGGTTGTCCTTTTTTTAGCTCACCGAAGCTAATTTCATAATTATCAATGCTAATCGATCAATATTAATTATTATTATTAATATTACGTAACAATTCTCGATGAATATCGATTTTATCGATAATTATCGATTATCGATAATTGTCTATCTAGTCTATTTGTCGATTTTCGATAATTGTCGTTTATTGATAATTGTCGATTATCGATAATTGTCTATTATCGATATATATCTATATCATTATCGATTTTCGATAAATATCGATAATTAACGATAAATATTGATAGTTAACGAATACTATAGTAATTGATTATGAATTGATTATTTTAAAATTGAGTGTTCGAATTTTACACCTGACAAAATATTCTTTGCCTGACATTTCTTCTACCAACATATACCAAATTGAACTTTCGATGGCTTCACGTAGTTCTAATGTTTTCCGATTTCTAGCCGTTTGACTGTATAGAAATGGCGCACAACAACAAAGAAATATTGATAGGTCTATTCTTTTTTCCTTTTTATAAAGACACATTGAGTAGTGAGCGCATACAACTGACTTTTTTGTCGCAGCGCGTTGTGTTGATTTTTTTGCTTTCTTCGTCTAACAAAAAATTGGTTTCGACGAGTTGCTCAGTCGACTCAGTAGTACATGCGCGCCATATCAGAAATTTTATGGTAAATTTCGAGAAATTAGTCAGAGAAAACCACACCAAATCGAAGCACGGCTCTAATTGTTGGAAGATTACGGGCAAAAATTTCAAACGTATAGCGCTGATATTTACGATCATGCCGACGCGACGCTACGGTGCTGACAGCTGAGAATTATTTCCAAAACGACGAAAATTCTGCTATATAAATAACTATACACGCAGCACTGTGGTGCACTTACGGAAATTCTACCTGTGCAGAATAATAGGGCTGTCCCAGTCTCACAGCCGTTACATAATGCAACGTCAAATATACCGTTACCAAGAATTACTTTACGGAAATTTAACGGCACACAGCTAGAATGGGAATCTTTTCGGGACATTTTCATCGCCATAATACACACCAAACCAGAGCTGAGTAATGTGCAAAAACTTCAATATTTGAAGTGCAGTTAAACAGGTGAAGCCGAACACCTGTTGCGTAACGTCCGAGTGAGCGATGCTAATTCTTCCGGCGCACTCGTCAAAAGGTGTGACAATAATAGAGCATTGGGAACCTCTCATCTGAATAGTTTGTAATTGTTAACCAAAATGTCAACTGAATCGAAAAAATGAGCTCAAAACAAGCACTATGGAAGTAGACGAGCTTTGACAAATTTAAAGTGTCCCGTGGAACATTGGGATGGCATTCTGATTTATTTGACCGACAATACCAGACGTGGATGGGAACCGTCGATAAGCGCGTACACCGAAATTCCAATGCTATCGGAACGGAAAGGTTTCATGATTTCTCGCATTCAGGTATTGGAAGCATTGAGCAGCGCATCTTAGAAATTTCAGGCCACTAAAATCAATCGAAATATACGCAAAGTATGCATGTCGCTGCTTCCAAATGCGTGTATTGTCAAAAAGCCAACGATCCACTGTGGACATGGTTCACATTCAAACGGCAATCACTTGAAATTCGTCGTCAATTTGTACAATCGGCACAACTGTGTTTCAACTGTCTTAAGCCATCGTCAAATGGATTGAACAAGCAATAGTAACTGCTGTCACTGTGAGCTATCTCATCACACTCTGTTGCATATCAGCTCACAATCAAACGCTGCTCAAGCTCATATGTTATCAACAAAAAAACCACAGCAAATCGTCAACAACACGTAACGTTTCGTCACAGTCCACATTGCACAACTCGTTCTCGAATGGCAATAATTCATCGTCCACGTCCACGCGTTTCAACACACCACCATCAGCATCCAGCACCATGTTTTCATCATCAACTCCGAGTACAAGTGGCAACACTTCCGTATACACCGCAACGGGCTGTGAACCCTATATGACCACCAAAAGTGTTCATTTGTCATCATCATTCATTGCTCAACCGGTCCAAACGGCACCTGTGTTATTGGCCACCGCCAATTTATCGCCCATTAATGCAAACGGCATAATGAATACTCTTCGAGCTCTTATCGATCCTGGATCGGAAGTGACGCTAATAAGTGAGTCCGCCGTTCAACGTTTGAATTTACGGATAAGTTCAAGTACCGTTACGGTTAGTGGTGTCGGCCCCACGAATGCTGGCGAAACAAAAGGAAAAGTCGTATTTGCAATATCGTCACTGGTCGACCATCAGTTTGCAATTAAGGTAAAATGCACTGATAATTACTAAGTAAACCAAACTTTTGCCGTCCATAAAGGTGTTTTTGTCGGAATGGTCACACTTCAAAAAGACATTCCGCTTGACGATCCGATGTTTGCGACAACGGTCCAAAAACATCTTTTGATCAGAGCCGACCTATATGTGCACATTCGATCGCTATGGAAACAAAACTCGGGTGGATTTTAAATGGTCCGACACAAGCAATGAATCACAATGACACTGATACACAATGTTTTTATTTGAATGTTACCGACACCAACGAAAATCTCAACGATCAGTTACGGCAGTTTTGGGAATTAGAAATATTAGATCGGCAACCACAATCCAATGAGTGAGAAAGAACAATATTGTGAACTTCGAAACGACGCACACCCGAAACGCCGATCTGCGATATATTGTTCGTTTACCATTTCGATCATAATGTTCAATATCGAATTTGGGCTTCTCACGTTACATTGCTTTTTAGCGTATGCGCAATCTAAACCAACGTTTGTCCCGTGATCCAAACCTTTTGATGGAATAGGTTAAAATGCACCACATGGAAGAGGTCACTCCACAAATCGAATCGAGCTATAATCTACCGCATCACTAAACGAGTTGTCTTTAATGCTACTCAAGCGTCATAGTCAGGAATATCGTTAAATGATCTTATTTGTATTGTATGTTACAGAGCGACCTACACGACTTTATCATTAGATGGCGATCACATTTCATAGTGTATACTAATGGTGCGACATGGTGTAAAAAGAAGAACTGCGCTCTGGTGCATTTAACTCGTTACCTTTTTCTTCTGAATTAGAACAAGAGTAATCCGAGGTCTTAAGAAGGATGGCACATGAGTGAATAGTTGAACTTGTTTGGGTTTCTGGTAACACTGGCGTTGATGAAATGAGAGCACAAGTCATTGGAGCTGAACCTATTGCGGTTTTCGCAAGTACCTTACAGGTCCAGACAGAAGAAGGTTATGCTGCAGGTTGGTATTTTGACCGGACACTGGCAATTGCAAAAACTTCTCAGGATATTGGGTTTAGTGGATACTGATGTATGTCTGGCTAGTGGTCTAAATAAGAAGCTATTGTAATTTCGTCTGTGAAAGAATATCATTAGGGCAGCTGAGGCCAGTCATTTTCCGATGAGAAAGAGTTTGCAGTTCATTCAACGCTAGCTTCGGTTTGATACGCAAGAGCGTAATAAGATAATCGAGTCTATAGCGTCTAAGTATCTGTCTGGTCTATACTTAGACGCGCTTTCCCAATTTATATATCTATCAAGAAGATAACGAAAAGCCGGATGAACTAACTAGACCAAGGATCATCTCTGGACATTTCATTAATTGAACAAGTCCACCCTTGCGCCAGGCCAACTTCAGATGGAAGGACCTGATCACATGCTAGGCAACCAGAAATAACTGGTCGGAATCAAGTGAACAAAAATCAAATCACCTCTTGGAGCATTCTCGTCAAAAATCAGGAGGATTACAGCAATCTACATGGATCACCGGCCAATTGGGGAACACGCCTTTAGACTAGGAACCCCATATAATACGTTTTACCGAAGTTGTCAAGTGGCTGCCGGGCAAGAAACAATTATACACACTTCTTTTAAGACAGTTATGTCCCTGCTAGGGCTAGACTAAATGTACTACGACACTACTGTTTTGATAGTATAGTTAG
>JANTEX010290361.1:0-11233 GCA_024741295.1 Macrocera vittata | reverse complement strand
ATGTAAGTACAAGCCCGTACCTACCACTATGACTTATAAATATGTATTGTGTGCGCTCTGCATTTTAGCCATAGATTTTCTCAGATCTATGTATGTGTCAATCGTAAAATCTATGGTTCCCGTAGGAGTCACCCAAATTATTTATAGGGTGATAAATGTAAGCAATCAAGTGTTGAAGTATGTAAGCACATAAGCGGCGTCTCTGGATCTTCATCTTCCTAATTACAGAATCTGCACAATCTATCATTCTGTTACGATCCATTTTTTTTGTTCATCTTCCGGGAATCCAAATAATTTAGTCGACACATTGTTTACAATTGCAATGTATGCTCGTCGATACGGACAGGACTCTTGGCTACGGCAGTGGGAAGGGAGAGGGTTTCCAAAATTGAGCGAGATAGTAAAATGGCGATAAAAATGTATCATTCATGCATTTCTTTGAAAAATCTTCCAAATCCTATACATCAACTATGTGGAAGATAATATTCTAGACGATAGCCGATATGCTAGTATGTTTCTTTAAAAAGTTTACAGTGTCTCAAAGAGTCAGACTAACGTCGCATTGATCCACGGTTTCTGAATACTGTGTGTCTACCTTAGATCTTAGATTATATTACTTTACTGGTTTTTGTTTTGTTGGAACCCAGTTTATTACCGTTTTTCTATATTCTGAGGTTGGTCTGTATCCAACGGATTTAATATGGATGTGGTTTCGACCCAATAAGTCTACGATGGGTTTAAAATGATAGGCAAAATGGGTCTGCATTGAGTCTGGACCCAACTAGGTTTGGTAAACCAACAGTTTTACGCTAAACTGAATTCAAAGACCTATTCTGGGTCTGGTTAGAAATCAAAGACAAGAAAGTCATCTTATTGGGGATTTTATCATTTAAAAAAAAAACAAAACGGCTCGATTCTTTGGTACACCGTCGTGTATTCGAACAATTACATATTTTTGGCAGCAGATACACACAGCAATTCAAAGATTTATCGTTCATTTACTCAATTTTTTCCCGTAAACAATAGCCGACAGCAGAACAAATTCGCATCGCTCAAATCACAGACATCAAAAGTGGTTCAGACGATCCAAAAATGCGCGAAAAAGTTGCCAATTTAATGGAAACAACTCAGCGTTCCGAAGAGGAAGTTTGTTGTGCACTGTATGAATGCGACAATGACATGGATCGAGCGGCAACATTTCTTTTTGAACAATTGCCAGTTGTAAGCATTTGTTTTAAAATTCGATATTTATTTAGCAGACGGATTAAGTTTCGTATTTTTTTTTGTTCAGGGTGCATTTGAGACTACGTCAAAGAAGAAGAAAAATCGACTGACTAGTGGTAGTGGTGGTGGAGCGGATGGAACTGGTGTTGACGGTGAATTTACGGATGCCGTTAACAATACGGGCGTGGCCAATAATAATGATGTGCGTGAACGTTCGCGAAACCGCAGTGGCATGCGTGGTGGTCGCGGTGGTTCTGATAGCCGTGGCTGGCGTGGTAGAGAGTCACGAGAGAACGAGCGAAATATGTCTGATACACGTAGAGATGGTGGTGGTGTTGGCATTGGTGGCACCGCGGATCGAGATAATCGATGGCAAGGCGGTGGTCGAGGTGGTGGACGTGGTGGTTTTCGCGGTGGCTATGGTGGACGTGGTGGAGGTCGTGGCGGAAGCAGGTTAGTTTTGTGCACATCAACATTTTCTAAGACGATAACACTTAAGTTAAAAAATTTTTTTATTCAAATAAAGTCGAATGGGTTTGAGAGGCATCAGTTCACGTGATAATAATCGTACCAATTACTTCCGGCCCGAAGAACCACATGAAACTGTCGACACTTGGGACAATACAATAGCATCCACTGTGATCGATCAAAATAAGTCTGATGATACATGGGGAGATTGGGACAATGAAGAGTATACCGGTTCGTTGGCTGATACTAAAGTGTTTACACCGAGTGCCGTACAGCAACCGGTGCCGTCGTCAACCGAATTAACTGCACCGCCGGGCTTAGAACAGCAAATTCTCAATCCACCATCACAGCTAACCGATGATCTTGTGCAACAGTATCAAGCAACGGTTGTATCCAGTACGGCAACAGCGGCTGCTGTCAATAACAATCAAGTGCAATTTCCCGAAATGCATGCGCCACCGGCAACGGCATCTCATACACTTCGTCAAGCAATTGTCGAGAATATGCCGCAGATAACGTCGGGATCACTATCGGTTGAGCAATCTCAGTATTTCAATTCGCTTACTTCACAAAATTCCACTCAGCAAACGATCAACGCATATGGTCAGGTGCCACAATCTGTGCAATATCCAACCGGCTACGGGACCACTAATAGTTATGTAGAACAGGTAGTGTCTGGGCAACAGCAACAACCGACAACTACGGCAGCTGTTCGAAAACAACGGGCACGAGTACCGCCACCATCGAAAATTCCATCGAGTGCCGTTGAAATGCCTGGCGATACATTGAACAGTATCGGTTATCTGGATGTACAATTTGGTGGTTTGGATTTCGGCACGGAAGAGTCATTTGATGCGATATCGGATAAATTCAATGCAGTCGTCATTGATAATTCACAAAATGTATCGTCATCCGAAGGACCAACGGTTGATTATCAATCGAAATCGTCGGTTGTACAATCGAGTGGTGGCGTTGGAGGCGGAGGTGGTGGCAGTGCTGGTGGTGGTGGTGGCGGCGGCGGCAGCAGCAGCGGTGGTGGAGGAGGCAGCAGCAGCAGCAGCGTCGGTGGCGGCAGCGGTGGTGTTGGCCACAGTGCACCAATGCAAACAATTCCAAATTCTGATACCAATGATAATTTGTCGTCAAGCTATGGGCAACGCTCGGCAAATGTGCATCAGCAGCAACAACAACAACAACAAACCAGTTCGGTATCGGTTGGTAATGCTATTGGCAATAGTGCGGCAACATTGGAGCAACTAACCAAATCAGATCATTACAATAGTCAATCTGTGGTAAATGCATCGGCAACGTCTCCCTACCAACAACATCAGTCACAATATGCAAATAATGTTGGCAGCACGGTTAGCGGTAGTAAAGCGACAACGTACCAATCATCGAGTGCACCGCAAGGTTATAGTAATTCAAATTATACGGGCAGTGCACAACAAGTGAGCAGTGGCAACAATTATCCGACATCATTGAATTCGTACAGTTCGTATCCGCCGCAAAGTCAAGTGAATGCATACCAACAACAACAACAACAACAACAACAACAACAACAACAACAACAAGTTGGTAATTCAACTGTTGTTGGAAACAGTGCCGGCACGAACTCAAGTAGTGTCGGCGGTGGAGGTGGTGTTGTGAGCGGTGGCGGACAAGGTGTATCAGTTAGTGGCGGTTCGGTTCAAAGTATCCCGGTTGGTGTTGGCGGCGGAGGTGGTGGTGTTAGTAGTTCGGTGAATAATTCCAAGTAAGTATTTGTACTGTTGCATGTATTGATTTAATTTCGTTCTCCCCTTTGTTTTTGTGCATTCTTGAGTTTGTTTTCTTTTTTTTTTTGAGTAATCTATTGTGTTTGAATATCCAACTAAAGATTTAAAATCATAAAACCACGACTTTGTGCTAATAATTGATTTAACAACATTGTCCTTTTGTGTGTTTCCTTGTTCTTTTTCTCTTTTTTTTTTCGGAAATATAGTTCAAATTCGAATTCGAGCTACCTATCAAGTCAGTATCCAAGTCAAACGTCATCGGTATCTTATCAGACGCCGCAGAGCAGTGCGTATCAAAACAGTAGCCAAAGTGTGTATGGAAACACAGGACTAAGCAACAATACAGGGTAAGTACATTTGTTTATAAATACAGACTCCACGTTATTGATACGGATGGGAAGGGGTGGGGGTTATGATTTGGCGTCAACGCTTCCATGTCCGTTGCATCGAGTAGAACATGTTTGTTAGCGGTCATGAATTGATTGTAGATTCTTGTTTTCTTTCGGTGTTTGTTCGTTGAGAATAACCTTTTGTGATGTTTGGTCTGTTTAGATATCCGTTCTTAGCGATGTTATATGGTCGTTTTAACGAACCTCCTTCATAACCGTTTCATTATGCCTTGTTGCAAGAAAATGTTATTATGCAATGTTTCCATCGGCGTATCTGCATCGTGAATACTTTCTTTTATTCGAATTATAGCATTTCGATCGATGTGATATGGCGACAATTCGTGTGGAATTTCTCTGTTTGATTGATGAAAGGCAATTACATTTCTGCACAAGCATTTCGGGTTGCAATTGTATAGAATATTGAATTCTTTCATTGCTAACGATTCATTCGCAAGTTCCTTTTGTATCGCAAGACATACTATGCCGTCACCAATTCGAAAATCGATTCTATTTAATTACAGGTTTTAAAAGGCAGAGTTTTTATATGAATGGCTTAATGTATGCATATCGTAGCCAGTTCTTCTGTATGAATGTTCAAATTCCATATCATTGTCGTTCAAAAATCTTGAACATGATGAAAACGTTGTCTGTTTTGTTCACTTTGTATCTTCATCCGCAGTATTGTGTTTTGTTTCCTGTCAGTAAAACTCAAACCGACAACAATTTTTCGTATCAATCCGTACAGATATTAATTCAGTTTTAAATAAGATGATGTGTACATAGTATAACGACTGGTCGTCGTTAAGTAGAGAACTGAATTGAGCGAACCAGTTTTCTTTGTTCCTCTTGCAAAAAAATTGTATTTTGTTCCCAGTCAGTACCATTCTTCCTTCTCGTTTGTGTTTAATTTCTTGTAGATAGATAGATATATAGATTGAGAGAGGGCGTCTACAGTATCTAGACTATACAGATACTGAGATACTATTCCAATCCCAAATAAATTGCTTAGAATACACTTTTTACTTTTGGCACACGATTTCTTTAGTTTTCGTCAAACGGATGAGACTATTGGATGGAAGTGTATAGTTTTCTATGCATCGGCAACTTACTGGTCTCTCCGTGTGTGTATTTGTAGAAATCTTAGCGATTCCTAGTTTGCGCAAATGCTCGACAATCACAGCCGAAATGAATAGCAGTTTCTTCTTTCAGACAACAAGCTAGATATGCATTACCAAATCTAAAAGGTACTTGGCCATGAACATACAACGTTCGTCGACGAAAATCTTCGTCTGACATCAGATTCATAAGTATTTTAAACCTTGAATGTGAGTTCTCTGAAAAAAAGTCTCCAAATTCTCATTGAGAAATCCACCACAATTTCAGGTTCCATAAAAAAAAACAGTTTTAAGACAGTTGTGACCGTCGCCCATTCATGAGAATATCGAGCTTCAACATCCACAACGTTTGCCTGAAAAAAGTTTCCAAACAGCATCTGCGATCTGCCATTTTTATAGTTCTCTCTGTACAGCCTTTATCCTTAGCAAAAATCTTATGTAGTCTGGAAACTTTGTTATACTCTTCACAGAAACTCATGAAATATTCGCGTTTTCTTTGGCGCATCAGCTACCCTAATTATTACAAACTAATAGGCAGGCAAAAATGTGCAAAAACGTTGTTCTAATTGTCGAATTTCACGAATTTCTTTGTTCCATTGGTACTTAAATTCATGTTCATTGTTTCATTAGCGCAGGTTGATAACGAGTTTTAATATGAAAATAAATGTTTGTCATGAACGTGAGTAACAGCTTCAATACTTCAAATAGTCGTCACGTTGGCACGTCAGCTCGATTAAATTGATAACCATCACGTCGATTATCCTATTGGATTGCCAGCAAAGGTTGCCACATCGTGCTCATGAGTTCAATTTTCAATTTTGCGGTAGACATAAACTCTCGGTGTCGTTCGAATAATACCATTATACATTATCAATGTTGCCTGTTGATGTATTGAATTGTCGTCGATTTAGTTCGAATCGCCTATTTTTGTCGATATTATTCTATCGCCCAGCACTTTGGGTTAAGTAATTATCTGGCTCATTATCTACTCGTACACTGACCATATTGTTTTGTTCTCTGTGACTTTTCAAGTGAATCGTTGCGTTATCATTCTCTATTTCAACCAAAATGTTGTTTCTTCAATAAGCTCTTCAGCTGTAGTAATTT
Organism: Macrocera vittata; assembly: GCA_024741295.1. Lineage (NCBI taxonomy): Eukaryota > Metazoa > Arthropoda > Insecta > Diptera > Keroplatidae > Macrocera > Macrocera vittata. The sequence goes on along the minus strand of JANTEX010290361.1, from coordinate 5,155 downwards.
TTTTTAGATGTTCATTCGTTTCTTTGTTTTGGTTTTATGTACTGTTTTGAAAGGTATACGACCAATATGTTCTATTTCATCCACGTCTCCCGAAAAATATGGCAAATCTCTTCCGATTGATTGAGAGAAAGAACTTCTAAGGATAAATCGTTATTGTTGAACAGGATATTGAGGATGGTGTTGTAGTTGCTGGCTGCTGGCTTCGCTGGTACCGATTTTTCGTGTGCCGGTGAATTTTATAGTTTTGACAGCCTTGGTTGTCACGTTGATTTCCGTTGTCTTGACAATTTTTATTCATTTGTTGATTGCACGATTGCAATTATAAGAGAATAATTCTTCACTTCGATGTTTATAAAGTCTCCGATTTTCCCGTTTTGAATTAAAGCCGTAAAACCAGAGCTAGATGTCAATTCGGATTCCAAATGAGCGATTTCCAATCGAAGATTATTAATTTTCGATTAAAGCTCGCGACGCCCTTTGTTCTGTCACTTGTTTTTGAGTCGCAGAAATTTGAAATAAACTCCTTTTATTGGATTTAAAAAAAAAAGGATTTGGATTCCGGGCTTCGAACGACCACAATGATAGTTTAATTTCTCTTTGTTAAATTAAAACGAACTTTTCTTATTAATTACTCGAGAAAAAATGATTTTATTTTCACAAAATTTTCTCGTCATCAATTCCAAAACTATACTGCAAAACGTTCATTATTCAATTTAGGCAAGTGTTTTTTCATTATTCACGCCAGACTTATTGAAGGTAAAGTCCTTTACTGAATCGTATTCACAAAACAAATCCATTCACGTCTTAAGCAAATATATGGATAAATCGAAAAGCATAAATCTTATTTTTCTTGTTTGTACACACAAATACAAAACACAAACTGTTTCTTGCCTTCCGTTCTCGTTCCAAATATAGGTATACTGGTGGCAGTACGAATACAACGACTCAGTATAGCAATTTTAGTTCGGCGAAACTCACCAAGGAACCATCAATTCCATCGACTACGATCAGTTACGAAACATGTTTACATGTTTCTAAAAAATTCTTTGTCTGTGAAACTTCATTCTTTACTTTTTCCTATGATGCCTTTCGGCTGCAAATTATTATGTTTTGCTTGTGATATACCCAAATTAACCACATATTTATTTACTATTTTGTTTTATTTATCTATTGAATTATTATTATATTTGTATGTCTTTATGTCGATAATTTTTATCCATTCTAATGTGTCGGTACTATTTCAAGTAGTGCAACAAGTGTGGTGGCTGGCGGAAGTGGAAGTGTTGCTGGATCGGCTGGCGTTGGCAGTGGTGCGGCATCTGTATCATCAACGACAGCAAGCAGTATGAGTTCACCATCATTGGGACTGACCAATACGAAAGTGACCACTAATTCATCGTCATCGGCAAAAAGTACAACAGGCGGAGTTATGCCAAATATTCCAATGGTTAGTCAATATATCCAAACGGGAATGCCATATTATCAGCAACCTGTTTATTCCTTTGAGGATATACAAATAATGCAACAGAGAATGCCGCACGTGGTGAGTCTGTTTAACTCGAACATGAAAACAAACATTTCCAAAAAAAAAAAAACGTTCTCTCATTAATAATTTTTGCAAAAAAAAAGAATTCAACCAAAAAAAAAAAAACAAAATTAACAAAAATGCTTTCGGTTCATTTTTCAATCACATAATCAAAATCGATACCTGTACTCACACGCACACAAGCACACATCTCAACAAAAACATAAAGAGTGAGACAGAGGGAGATGTCGTCAGAATTGCTTTCATTTATGTTTTATATATTGGCATACATCTTCATATTTTCATTATAATATATTTCATGTTAAGAGTGGAACTCGGCGACCTCAATATTGTGTAGTCGTAAGTAATGAAAATCTAAAGTATACAAATGTTGTTCTATGATGTTTTGGCAACATATAATGGTTGTATACTTTCGATTTTCATTACTTACGACTATATAATATTTCGGTAGCCGATAACTACTCCTAACTCGTGGATCAGTTTGAAACAATACTTTATCTTTCTTTAAACAAACAAACAAAACGACAACAAACAACAGCCTACTGGTTACTATGACATCAACTATCAGACACCGACAAGTTGTGGAACAGCTGCCGTTCGAGATGGCAACATGGGATCTGTGGCATATTCAACAATGTCCGATGGCCGATTTACACGAACGGACAACAACTCAAGTCCCGTAAGTAATGTAAGTTAATGTCACATTGAAATGTTTGACCAAACATAGAATTATTATATGTTTGAGTCTAAAATGATGGCCTATTAAGATGATTTTGTCTGAAAATTATCAAGCGTCTGGTGGGAGTCGAATACACCTCATTCCCATAAGTACTCGACTGTGATCAGCCAGTAAGCTACGGTGTCCCGAGTATTTATCTTATGGAATAGAATTTAAGTGTTGGTCGCTTAGTGGTTAAGCAGTCGAGTATTTATCGCAATAACGTGGGTTCGACTTACACCGAAAGCCTGAAATTTTTTAGGGCAAAATCTTCCTAATAGACCATCATTTCACATTCAACCATATACAAACAATTTGTCTTGGTTTATGAAATCGTATAATTTTTTGTATTTCTGTACCCAAGGTTCCTAGTAGTACATTGTCTCAACAGACTGGCTCTGGAGGACCAATGCTAAATCTTCCTTATGCATATCCGGTAAAAATGAATTCATCGATTTTTTATTGTTGTTTAAACTTTTTTTTTCTATTATAATTGCAGCAACAAATGGCCACCGCAAATGCATCGTCTGGTGCACAATTTCCAAAGCGCACATACAACAGTGGATATGGTTCGGCTGGTTATGATGCATTAAGTCAATGCATCAGATTATACGAAGAGTCCATATCCCGGCACTGGTGTCGACAACAGTCCAAAGGACAAAATGTCTCGAATCCACCACCGACCGGTACCGGATCTGATATTACATCGTCTATGTATGGCAAAAGTCATGTAGCACTGAATAAAGTCAATGTAAGTTAAACATAAATTCTAATATAGCATTACACGATTCTAAAACAATCTGTTGCCAAATCTAGTCGTATGAGAAACAATCTTTTCATTCGGGCACACCGCCACCATTCAATTTGGCCGGAAGTCAAACGGCAGGTGCAACGTCGGCCCGTGAAAATGATGAGTATCGACCGTCATCCAGTTCTGCAGAGTCGTCACATTCATCGGCGTCAGTCGACGAAAGCGATCAATCGATGAACGAACGTCAGCGACCCATAAAAATGGTTCCCAACAAAACACCAAACACAAGATCACGAAATCGTGAGGATTTGGTTTTGGAAAGCGATGGCTACTTTGCCAATCATGCCAGCAAAAAGGTTTGTGTGCGCATACATTTAATTGTGTACAGCATGTCACAATTATCGCCCGGATTTACAGGTGATAACATCCGATCATACGTTGGATCGCTTAAAAACACCTCGTCTACCGCACGAAGATCTGTTTCGTATGTTGGCCGCAATGAAATTGTCCACAGAACACGAGCACAGTGTATCGACACTTAACAAACATTACGAACAGTTCTTTGACAAATGGATGGTCATCCTGAATGAAAACTTCAGCATACTATTGTTTGGCTTGGGCTCGAAACGTAATCTGCTGGCATTATTTCATCAAAAGATGTTACGTAACGAAATGGTTGTCGTTGTGAATGGATTCTTTCCGGGTCTAACGATCAAAGAGATTCTTGATACAATTGTCAACGATATTCTGGAGATGCCATCCGAATCACGTAACATCCATGAGATGGTGGACGCAATCGATGACGAACTCAAACAAACGCCGGCCACACACGTATTTTTGATTGTTCACAATATTGACGGTGTCATGTTACGCAATCATAATGCACAGTTGTGCCTGAGTCGATTGGCGAAAATACGAAATGTTCATTTGCTGGCATCCGTTGATCATATCAATACGCCGTTTCGTAAGTGTTTGGATGGGACTGTGTTGTTTGGATTGTTATATGTGTGTAATGTCTGTTACAGTGTGGGATTATACAAAGTTGAACAGTTTCAATTTCTCGTGGTGGGATGCAACGACAATGTTACCATATACGCACGAAACTGCATACGAGAACTCGATGCTGGTACAGAATTCAGGCAGTTTGGCATTGTCGTCGATTCGAAATGTCTTTTTGTCGTTGGCCTCGAATTCACGAAATGTCTTTTTGTTGATAATGAAATATCAAATAGCCAACAAACATCAGTCACACTATCAAGGTAATTTGTGGTTGGTCGATTTAGACGCAGAGCTTTATTCAATTTGTTTTTGTTTTTTTTTTCGTTTTTGAAACATTATTCAAGGTATGGCTTCGGATGAATTGTATCGAAAATGTCGAGAAGCATTTTTGGCGAGTAGTACGTCAACGTATCGGGCTCAATTAACGGAATTTCTGGGTCATCGACTATTGAAAATGAAACGTACCGCTGACGGAGCCGAACACTTAACGATACCGCTGGAAACTGAACTATTGAAACAATTTCTGAATGAACAAGAGGAAAATTGATGCTGTTTTGCTCCCCGTAAGATTATGATTTGTTCTATATTTACACATATTTATTTTGCTATCTTGTTGAAAATTGTAATTATACACATTTCCATGTTTTACTTTTGAAATTGCCTAAAAATCTATCGTTGGTAAATTTACCTCTTCCGTTCGTCTCTTAATAGATTTTGAATGCAAATACTTGCGGGGGAGTAGCTAAAAAAATATTTCGGGGGAGCAGGTGGGAGAGAGGGGTGTTCTCTTTCAGTACAAAATGTCGGAAATACTAAAAGCGAATGATGAAATCGAAAGATTGAATAGAATAATAATTGATATTAAGCCATCTTCATCGAACTTTATGCCTGAAGGTGAAATCGTTGAAATTTTTAATAAAACACACAATTCCTTAGTTTTTTCGACAACTTTTAATTTTCTCTTGAGCTGCCGGTTTCGCAGACAAAGAGCATATTCCAGACTAAAATTAAGATTGATTTTTTTTGTGACTCAGCGGTTAAATTTCCCGATAACCGAGGCAGATAAAGCGACCGCTGATAATCTTTTGCGCGCTAGCAGTGAAAATTTGGCGTCGGCAGTTAATAAAAGAGTCGTACGAGC
>JANTEX010290250.1:0-11237 GCA_024741295.1 Macrocera vittata | reverse complement strand
AAATTTGGAGACGATAAGTCACTTGAGAATAAGTGACAGTGCAGATGTGACTTATTCTCACCAAAAATTTGGTGACGACAAGTCACTTAAAAATTAGTCATAATGCAGATGTGTCTTATTCTCATGTAAAGTTGTTGGCGATATGGCACTTGAAAATAGGTAATTCCAAGAAAGTGTTGCACTATGTGTATTCGCCACAAGGTTCTACAAAAAAACGCCCTAATCATATCGGATCGGTCAAAACGGTTTTAAACAAGATGTTGATTTATCCCGAACACCCAAAATTGGTTGATTTGAACCGTGAAGACGGTAGGTTAAACTTATTATTATTAACAGATAATTTGTGGATTTAACCGCGATTTGGGTGGGTTCTACCGATTTCAAGGTTAATTCAACCTTTTTTGGATGTTGGGCCCAAAAGATTTTCTGCGAACAGATTTAATTCAAAAGAAGTTAAATTTAAGTGTCTTAAACATTTTTACGAGTTTCTTTACTCGGTCAGGTCTCAAGCGATTTCTTAATTTGGTGCAAATGTGACCGAAAGACCAAAAAACTCGCGCTAGTCTAGCCGAACTAATAAAAATTAAATTACCACTAAGTTTAGCTATATGTAAAATCAATTCAATTTTAAATTCAATGTGGTAGATAGCGCAAATTAATATGGCAATTAATAGAAATTACTGGTCTGGTCTGTTGTGAAGGTAAATAGGCGCAGAGACTAATTCTCAAGTGACTTATTATTACGAAAGGTTTTGTGAGAATAAGTCACAGGACAACTGTGAGTTATTCTCAAGTGACTTATCACCACCGTGTTTCTAACATGAGGATATAACATAATAAAAAGAAAATTGAGACTTATCGTCACCAAAAAAGTGGCATATCATCAGTCATCACCAAAGTTTTGGTAAGATAAGGTCACAGGGCAACTGTGAATTTGTCCTGTGTGACACGTTTCGGGGCCCATTGGCGATATCACCGAGATGTAAATCTCATTTGCGATAGTCGCTTTTAATGTACGCACGAATGGTAGTGTACGAGTAACACGTTCTGACCGTTTTTTTGTGTGTAACGTTCCGAAAACACCGAATAACTTAAACAAGTCATTTGGAGTGGATACATCCCTATAAGGTCTACACAGAGTCTATTGAACACTGTCGTTCTACTATTCGACTATCGACTTCTTGCACGGTCATTTCTAACACAGAGTCCGTTTATTATTTGAATGCGGACGACTCCCAGTCCATTAAAATTTCGACAGCATGTTGATCGGACAATTTTTCGGCAAAATATCTCGATAGAGCATCCGACACAACATACGAGCTACCTTTGCGATTTTTGAATTTAAAGTCGAACGCTTGCAAGCGAAGGCTTCATTGGGCCAACCTTCCACTCAGGTCATTCAGGCTTATGTGTCATTGCAAGCTCGCATGATCCGCCACATTCAACAGGTCGGTAGTTGGTGCAGATATACTCGCAAATTTTTCGATGAATCGCCGATACAGAGTCCTAGAAATCGTCGAACCTGCTTAACTGTCATCGGTCACGGACATTCAGAAATAGCCGTAACCTTTTCTGGATCTGTTTTTAAACATACATGCCCAACTATGTATCTTAGATACTTTATCTCCATCTAGCAAAAAAAAAATTGTCGACATTGGAAGTGAAGTTTGCCCTCCGAAGATGGGTGGATACTTAAGACAGCAGTTCGAGATGGGTTTCAAAGTTGGGCGATACGATCAGCAGATCGTCCAAATAGAAAAAGATACAATGGCGAAGTATATGCGGCATTACTTTGTCCATTAACCGACATAATCTCTGTGGTGCACTGCAAATTCCATCCTTGCTATTTCTTGGTCGTTCTGCGATTGAATGCCCGGAGACACTGGGTAATAGTACTGTTTTGTGTGAGAAGTAAGAGCTGTGAAGCCGAGACCCTGATTTGCGGTAACACATCAATGATTTTTTTTCAAGCGTAGGTGATCGTGGCCGGACATTGATAATGGATCTTGAGGTGGCTTCGATGTCTAGCCTAATTCACTTATAATATCATGAGCTAATCTGAATAATTTCCTGAGACCTATACACTGAAAATAAAATCTCGGTACGGTAACAGAACCTTCTGTCGATATACACCCAAAAGTAATTTTTCGTTGTTATAACAGCAGAATTCGTTAAATTAACAATGTAATCTGTCAAATTAACGAAATCAAACGAAAAAGTTCTTTTAGGTGTATATCGACAGAAAGTTATGTTACCGTACGGAGATTTTATTTTCAGTGTATGATTATACTATAAACAATTTAATACAATCGGACGTATTCCCATAGTTCACAGACGCGTGCACATATCCCAGTATCGATTGAGCCTCTCCGTCGGCCGTAGTCACAACACATTTTTGTTCAGTTCAAATTTGTTCTACGTAATTTTTTTGAGTGCGCCGGTACCCAAGCAACTAATGGATGCGCCGGCAATACCAATTGTTGCGTATGGACGTGGATCATCCACTTGTTCAATAGATAGTGGGAAGCAAGCGTACGAAATTTCTTTGGAAGGTCTGATGTCGGTTACACCAGTAGGTAGAACCACGAGTCCTGGCGGCGAACGAGTGAGATTGAAGGTCTAAATCAGGAAAACCAATGCCATCGAATGACGAATGATCGGCAATCAAATTTAGTGTTTGGTGAAAGATCTGTTAAATTATCGGGTTGGTGCTCGGATATTTCGGCACAGCTACCGAAATTGTTTAAATGTGGACTGCAACATATTCATTTGCTTTGTGGTACGTTTTCTGTACCGCGACCATGGCAATGTTAGCGGATTTTGCATCTGAAATGCCAATGACCTAACATACGACAATTCCAATAAGGGAGATTGTGGAGCCACAAGGCCCACATAAATCGATTCGGTTGGTTCGATCCTGACACAATATTTGAATTGATCTGCGGGCTGGACGAGTTCGACGTATAATTCTTCGGTTTTAAATGTTCCGAATAGTTGTCATACTATTTCCCCTCGACGCGGAGAAATTATTTGACTGGTTTTGCGCTACCGAATGGCCAGTTGGTTTCGGTCTATTGTGGCCGAACGCACTGTCATCAGCAAGTGGTTAGCAGTATTTCAAGAACTGCACGATGGGCACGAATACGCTTATCCTCGTCCCATGATTTTTCAAATGGTCGGATAAGTTCATGAAGTTCGTCTATCGTTCTCATTTCCTAATGCATCAAGAAATCTCTCAAACGACGACTAACATTTAATCTGACAGTTGCTACGAGATCGGCGTTCCTTAACGGATTTTTTACATCGATTCGACATCGATCGCGCAAGTATATCTAGACGGAAAACAAATTATTCGACCAAATGTTTGTTTGTATCACCGTCAAAGACCAAATGCCAATTATGCATTGACTTGTTCGCTTCCTAGTTACTTCGATCGACCGCTGTTACGAATATTTTCGATCCTGTTTGGACGTGGGCGGGTCGGTCGTGAGTGTACACTTGTACAGTCAACATATTTGGAACCTGGGAGACATAGAGAGCCCTTTGAACTAGTGGTCCAAGGACCGCAAGGAACATGGTCTTACAAAAAGCGACAGTGTCACTAACAAATCTGATCATTCGGTTCCAGATATTTTTGCAATCAAACAAATATTGCTTTGTTCTTGACCTTAAGAGAAGGTAGCTGACAGCAGATAAAAGTTGTCGATGAAGATTCACCAGAATCTCGCTACCACTACTTTGACCTGCAAACATTAGCTATCATCTTACGAAAATTTCGTATATAGTTGGAGGGCATTAGGTTTAAAATAATAACGAGTATATTAACCATGACACTGAACCGAAAAAGTATTATTGCTAGAATCAATCGATAGGCTCTTCATCATCGAGGAGGTCATTTTATGAATATGTTGATACATTGAGTCGTTGTTCTTTACTCTGTGTTAACGATCCCAACCAAGTTGATTCCGTTGTAAATTGCGATATTTTAGATAAGTACTCAATTTTAGATTACGCAAAATCAATGATTGGATCTTCCAGAAATTTTGAGTTTAGAAGACTTCATACATTTTATATTCAAATTTAACTTCTTTGGTGAAGAAAAACTCGTGGGTGACTGTATGATCTTAGAGATCTTATGTATGCTGATAACATTTCATTGTTTATAGATCATCCGGCAGTAATCCAAATTATGATTGATCGACTGAATAAATATTGTAAAACATGAAGTTTGGAGATGAATTTATTGAAATCGGAAATGATGATAATGAAAAACATAACTTTCACAGTCGTCTTGAAAACTCAAACACACGTTTTCATCCCAATTTTTAGCTTTTTCATATACTTAAATTGAGCTTATTGGGAATGCAAATATATGAGTTTTCGGTCTGATTAGATTTTGGGCATGGTCAGACCAAGGACTGGTAGGGTCCTCAAACTGGGAACGAAAACGAGGTTTTGTTAGAAAAACTGGTTTGTTTGCCATTTGATTTAAGAATGATCAAAAGAACACAGTATAGCGACCATTATTTAAAAAAAAAATGGCAAACAGTTTTTCAATAAAAACATTTAAAGGGGTGACTTTATTGACATAAAATGTATGAAGTACTGATAACATATTACGTATTTGTCCTTGTAAAGCTCTAACTTCAATATTTCTGGAAGATCCAGCACCAAAGTATACCTTTGAAAAAAATTTAACTAGAGAGAACATATATATTATATATATCGCAAAAATATGTAAATGTGTGTCGCTTGTCGACTGTGAAAATAAATGGAAGATCATGTGACCTAGGGGAACCATTAACAGCCTTTGTTCTAAAATTGGCATTTTTAGGAGGGGCATGACTATGCTTGATGAGACCGTGGCCCTCTAGCCACCCCTCCTAAATGACGCCTGTGGCTCCAATGTCCAAAAGTCAAAATATAACAACAATTATAGTTAAGTTAGCCTTCTGCAGGTGTCCGGTGACCTCTGTCAACAGTTCAAGGTGATTGTGCAGATATAGACAAAGACCCAATAGTGCAATTGATGCGGTGTAATTTTGTCCATCAATCGACATTTTGTACTTGGGGCGTTGCCCAGTCTGAAAAGCATAACTTTGAACTGGTACAGAGGTCAGCCGGGAACCGAATAGGCAGTTTTGTTCCCAGTCATCCAGCTCGATCTGCCAAAAAGCATCTTTCAGATCGATGCTTGAGACAAATCGAGTGTTTGAGAGCCGGCTCAGTAACCCGTCGATGTTTGGCAATGGATATGCGTCCTTCCTGGACAGGGAATTGACCTTTCGGGAATCCAGACACAGCCGAGCCTTGCCGTTTGCTTTTCGAACAAGGACTACCGGAGAATGCCATGAACTCTGGCTTTCCTCGATTACGTCCAATTCAAGCATTCGGTCGAGTTCGGCATATAATTGTTTTTGCACGGCGGGCGAGATCGGGTAGTGCCGCTGCTTCACCGGCTGACTATCGCCGGTATCGATAACGTGCTTGAGTAAAGTCGTTCGACCCAGTCCATTCGACGAGAACGACGGAAACAAGGATATAACTTTCTCGAGTCGATTTTGTTCGGTTTCCGACAGAATGTGTATCGGTTCCGAATCAATAGCGATCGGTGTCGATAAGTCACTTAGGACCACAGGGGCGATACCGAACGCCCGCCAAAAATCTATACCAAGGTATAGTTCTTGTTTTAAACTTGGCACGATAAACAACCGGATATCCCTAGTCTTGCCACCGTAACTCACCGGAACTTTTAAGTACCCCAAAATGGCTTGAGGAGCACCGTCCGCTGTGTTTACGGAGGCTCGACTTGGTTTCCATGACAACTTTAGACGCTTGAGTCTGTTTACTGCGTCTGTTCCAAGACAGCTTATACCGGCACCACTGTCTAACAAGCCGGATATCCGCTCTCCCGCCAAAGACACAGTCAGATGAGGACGGTCGTCGATACCAGAAACATTTGGAATAATAGTGGAGGCAACTATCTCATTGATCTCTTTCAGTTGTTTTCGTTGAGCGATTTTCAGCCAGTAACGAACTGATCTTAAGATTCGCCGACGGCGATAATCTAATTGGTCACAACCAAGGTTCATCGGATCAATAGTTGCTTGAGAATTTTCGATCAAGATCGGGTCTGCACTGGAAACCAGTGGCATTGTCAAAATCGGTAGGTTGGACAAAATAGGTGATAGATTCGAAAACGAATCTGGTGTACTGACATCGTCAGTGTTTATCGGAGTCTCTGCGATTGATTGGGACCCGAATGTGCGTTCGCAGACGCCGACACATTCGTTTGTCGGTTTCCCCTACGACTAAGACAGCGGGGACATCTGGGCTTTAGCACATCATCCATGCCGCATCCGAAGCAAAATACGCCACGAATTGGATGTGGGCAATCGGCAAATAGGTGGCCGATGTCCTTGCAGTTAAAGCAGATGGCCATATTCGGGTCGATGGCGTCGATACAGGTGTTATCAACCGAAATAAACGAGTTGGATGGAAGCATTACCGGCCGTTGCAAGTCAGAGTGGCCTAGCCATTCGCTTGACGTGTCGTACAGTTCACCGACTACAGCGCGAGAATTTGGAAAATGTGCCGACGACGGCAAACGGTTGGCCAGCTTTTCCGCTTCCCGACACATATCGATCAATTCGTCCACAGTACGGGCATGTAGGCGAAACACCATGCGTTGTAGATATGGTGCCATATTATGGCGCAAAGTGTCGATCACTTCGGCCTCGGGCATTGGATTGGTCATGCGGCCAACCAAGGACACAATAGCTTGACAAAAGTCAGCCACTGTCTCCCGAGGATTTTGAATGCGCGCATCGATTGCCCTACGGATGTCGTAGTCGCTGTCCTGGCTTCGAAACACATGATTGAATCGACCTTTCAAAACTTGCCAATTGGCCATTGGATTTGACCGCTTGAATGACCAATACCAATCGGCAGCGCGATCAGACAACAACAGGAACAAGTTGTCGTATAAGTCAGATAGCGAAAGCCGTCCACCGCGTGCCATACTTTCGATTCGGAATGTAAAATCCTCGACAGTCAGGCCATTTTTACCGCCGTTAAAAGACACCTTCCAGCGACTCATGAGCCGGCCTGGATCCCCTTGGAACTGCATCGGACGGGAAAAATCAGTCGAACGGGGCAAGTTGTTACGAATGCTATCATTGGCCAACGGTTGACCGAATCCTTGGTCGATATCATTGTGATATGCCGACAGAGTATGCGGCACAGATTGGCTCAAGTGGCCCACCGGTTGTTGTTGAGACAATATAGGTGCATTGTGCACATTTTGTGTGCCTAATGAAAATGGCATACTCGATCTATAATTCGTAAGGCCAGGAAGATCGGGTACAATCGACCGGTTCGATACCACGGGAGGTTGGAGCCCGGTCGACGGTTGGTGGGCATGGGTAGGAGCACATGTTGCACCGATCGTTTGCGAGTACGGACCGGACCCGATTCTAATTTGCGGTGCAAACGATGTTTGCTGGCCAATTGCCAAGGAGTAGCCTGGACCCTCCCCAAAACCAAACGTGGTCGTAATTGGCCGATGGCCGAACGATGTGGCCGGATGCGCTGTGACCACTGCCGGGTCACCCATGATTGAGTCCCGTTCCGCTTGGTCAACACCCCAACCGTTAGAACTTTTATTGCCCACAGCTGCTGGCTGAGAGATTGGCACAGGACGTGTGGCAACTTGCGTCGTTACCACTGGGAACGGCGGTCGCTCGGACAACGGGGTCGGAAAATCCTCCGGTTGAAAATCGGCCTGAGCGGCGCCAAACGAAGTGCTTAACACTGAGAAGCTCATTGTTTCCAACAACTTGGTCGTAGAATCTCGCAAGCGAGTAATGGTAGGAAAATTTCCAGAGCAACCAGCAATACGACCCAGACGAGACTTTAAGTGTAGGAGCCGAGACGTCACTGTTGTGATGGACTGATGATCTGCTTCACGGATAGCTTCATCGGACAATCTCTCCAAATCGGAGTAAATCGAACTGCATTCCGCCACCTCCGAGTTGAGCGATCGGAATTGATGAGGTTCGACTGGAGCAGCAAGTATACCGTCGACTTCGTTTCGAATCATTTTAGACAGGATAGCCTTAGCTGTAGCCGATTGGGGAGCGATGCCCCTGATACTGAACTCAACGGCTAATTCGTCGCGAGTTAAATGGTCCGGATTAATGACCTCCATTTTGATTAACCGTAATACGTGTGGAATAGACAATTCTCATAGAAGCAAGTCTTTAAAAAAAAAAGGTCTTATAACTTACTAACTAGATAAGGATTAAGGAACCAGTGATATGTGTAAATTAGAAAACTGTAGATATAACTGTGGCTACTGCTATACAGTAACAAAAGGGTAAGTAATTTAACAAAAAAAATAATAAGGTATCGATGATAGCAAAGCGACGACAACGCAACGACAGCCATGTCTTTGAGTGAATAAGGACTTCTTTTTCCTTTTTTTTTCAAAAAAAAAATCGTTCACCCTTCAAAGACACTCCAGATGGGACACTCAGTTCAGTTTCCGTCAGCAGAGATAATAAAAATAAGAAAAAACTACTAAAGGGTGGCTGGAGATCTCCAGCAGGCAACATATCAAATAGGGAAATGTTCATGTTCCACGGTATAGCCCAGCTATGTAGCCAAACCTACGTCGAATGTAACCTGAACACTCCACAGATCAAATCGGTCGGAATCAGGCTGAATCACTTCACCATCTCGAGCCATACTCAGACAGATGCCTGTGTAATTACACCGAAGTGTCATCCGAGAAGATGAAGCTGATTCCACAAAACATCAATTTGAGAAATACTCAGACTAGAAATAGAAAGCCTGGTATTTACACAAGTGTGCCATCCGAATTGATGCATTTGTGCCTTCCGCCTACGACAACCTTATTTGATAGTGCGAAGAAAAAAACAACAAAAAACTACTTTAATCGCAAGACTTATGCCATAATATATACATATTATGCACGACAATTGGATTGTCTGGCCACAAGACCGAAATGCGCTCAACAGCAAAAACTCCCACAATCCAATTGTGTTTTGATTCCAAAAGAAACAAACGAAAAAATAAAAAAATACTCCATTGCCGTACGGAACAGTAAACTCATGAGCCTAGATGCTCAAGAGACTAATAACTGTCCGGGCCAAAACAAAAAAATATAAATCAAACAACCAGGCAGTCCAACTTGCCGTGTAGATTTTTGAAAATCCAGACGACAGGCTGGAAAGCCTCACCTTAATCCCGTTTGGGCGCCATCTGTAGCCAAATGCCTACGGGGCACACTGAAGGTGTGCCTCGAAAACACGTTGGTTCCCGCTTCGTTAGCCAGCTACTGTCACACCTACACACCAAAAGAAGTGTGTGTCCGGCTAGACAGGGAGATGAGGTCGCGGGCATTATAGCTGGTGAAGCGGTCGAATCGGTGTGACAAGGTGGCAATGCAAACCACCAATTTGGGTCGTGAAGACCGGATAAACCCGACGAAGAATGCACCAAGTGTCCCGGCACAAATCCCCAACCAATGGTGCCTTACCAACACCCCAAATGATCACACATAGCATACAGGCTCATGACTGAAACCTGGATCCTATATGTGATCCCCATGACTGTGCTATCTTAAGCACTAATGTCGCTGTGTCATCGTCACCAAGTTTGCCATCGATCACCTATAAATCGCCTAGCAGCGCATAATAACAAAATCTGAATGGTTCGATTTCAACATTACAGTATGCATTTTATTAAAGATAAAAAAAATGTATTATGGCTAATTGCCAATCAATGTACGTATATATGTACGTATGGGTGCCTACACACAAACCAAAAATTTCTCAAAATAATAATATAAAATAAAAAGAAAAAAAAACTTAAACTACAAATGTATTTTGTACCTGATATGTAAATGGGGTGAAGCCCTTCCAAACAATTAAAAAAAAAAAAATCTGACTAATTTATGATGTTCGACGAAAATCAATCAGACAAAAAAAAAATCGAGACACTATATATACACATATTTATATTGGTGTGACGCCAGTTGTAGAACCACTATTCACTCAAAAAAAAATTAACAACAATAGAAAAACTTACCGCCACATTTGTTGGGGTTGCAACTCCAAGATGTGATGAGTTTCTGTTTATGTTTACAGATAAGGAATTAGTTTCTTTCTTTGGTCCGTTTTAACTTTTATCACACAAATAATCACACTCGATATTTAGCGGTCTCTGAATTAATTGTCTCTTTTTGGACATCGAACAAAATAATAATAAAAATAAAAAAAATGAAATGGAAAAAAAAAACTAAGAGAAACTATGAAGACCAACCCATCGTACGAGTTACTTAAAGTAGTACCGCATTAAGGGGGTATATGCACACACAACAACGTTTTGGAACACCAAAGAAAAAAAAAATCACTTGATGTCACCGAGGCTTATTTAAAGTGCGGCGGCTCGCTTAAGCCGGTGTGTAATGGCACATGCACACACAAATGTTGGCGCCTTTTCACAACGATGTATGCCCTTTTCGTTCTTTGGTCCACAAGTAAAATTTTCTATAAGGGCAGCCAAGGGCCAATCGGAAATACGTTTGGCGAACCGGAAGTGGTTACTGGCCGAATGTTCGAAGCCGATATATACCACCAAGGCCTCCACTGCGCATTTAGACGCTTCCGGTTCGGTTTCAGTCCAGCGCATACGTTTTTCTTCGTTTTTTTCCTATTGTTTTTTTTTTTGTTCAATGAGAAGACGCGCACATGTAGGACATTTATATATATGTACATATTCATCGTTTTCTTACCAAAATTTGTACCAATAAAATACCAGGACAAATTATGTCGGGAAAACTTAATACCAGCCAACACAATTGTTTTTTCCGAAAGTTTTCTTTAATTTTTTTTTTGCCAATAATTTTTGCTTTATTAAATTAATTTCGCACACTAAAAAACTGGTTTTTCTATTGCTAGCTACTGCACGACAATAAAATTGAATCTGATTTAATTACCATTTGATACAGTGTGCGGAATAAAAAAAAGAAGGGATTACCGTTTGGTACAGAGAGAGCATATCGCTATCTAATATAATTGATTTAACAAAATCGATATACACGCACATACATATACATATATATATATATATATATATATATACATATATATATATATATATGCATGTTATATCAACTTTTTGACAATATTTGAAATAAGATCGGAGAAACA
>JANTEX010290139.1:0-11239 GCA_024741295.1 Macrocera vittata | reverse complement strand
GCTTGGGAGCGGTTGATGTTCGATGGGTTACGAAGAACATCCAATGGGAAATCTTTAAAAGACAATCTAGTAATTGTTAGTAAAACTGTACTTCAATGTGATATACCTCGGTCTTACCCAAAATTACGAACAAGTTGGGTTATACTTGCTGCGGGCATTGAAGAGATCTACCGCCTACTCAAGTTCATCATGAGGACTGAAGGATTACGGGAATATATGCTGAAAACTATCACCAATGTATTAATTTTTAGAAGAAAATTAATTGAGTTAATGTCGTTTTAAAAGTTTTCGGTCGCTGATTACGAGTCCAGGGCAGATGTCTCTTTTTACTCCTTCCTGTTTAGAGGAAGGAGGGGTCCGAACAAAAAACTAGTTGGATTGGACAAAATAGTTGGTCTATGGTTTCTTATTTGGGTCGTTGGTTACGCATCTGGGTTCAGATTTTTAATTCTCCCCTCCCTTTGTAAGAAATGGTTTCTAATTGAAAACTAGTCGCATGGGACTACTTACAAAACGGGGTAAGATAAATATTTTGAACTTAGCCTCATTAGAAGAGGGAGAGGATTAAATGTAAAACAAATCGGACTAAAAAAATTCTCTCCAATAGGTTTTTAGAGTTGAAAAATATGATTTCGGGATCAATTTTTTTTTACCCCTCGGGAGAAAAGGGGTCCGAATGAAAAACTTATCGGGTCGGACTAAAAACTTGATCTAATGGATTTTGTGGTCGCTGGTTACGTATCCGCGGTCAGTTTTTTGTTTTAATTACTCCCTCTTAAAGGAAAGGAGGAGTTCAAATGTAAAACTAGTCGGAGTGGGCTAAAAAGGCTATAAGGGGTTTTTAGGGTCGCCAATTACGTATAACAGAATGGGATTTTATTTGAGCCTTTCCTCTTCAAGGGAGAGAAGATTCTGAATGTAAAGCTAGTCAATTCGGACTAAAAACTTGATCTAATGGGTTTTTGGGGTCAACAATTACGTATCCGTGGCCAGATTTTATTTATATTTCTTCCTCTTTAGACGAGAGAGAGATCCGAATGTAAAACTAGTCGGATCGTACTAAAAACTTGATTTAAGGGGTTTCTGTGAATGACGATTACGTATCCGGAGTCAGATTTTTATTTTCATTACTTCCTCTTTAAAAAAAGGGAGAAGTTCAAATCTAAAACTAATCGTAGTGGACTAAAAATTGCTAACGGGTTTATGGGGTCACCGATTACGTATCCGGGGACAGATTTTTGGAATTTCTGGGGGTTCTGTGGTCGCTGATAACGTATCCAGGGCCAGATTGTTTTCGAGAGATTGGTTCGAATTTAAAACTAGTCAGAGTGGCCTAAAAATTGCCAAAAGGGGTTTTTGGGGTTGCCGATTACGTATCCAAGATCGTTTTTTTTTTAATGTAAAACTAGTCCGATCGGACTAAAAACTTGATCTAACGGTTTTTTGGGGTCAACAACTACGTGACCGTGGTCAGATTTGATTTATATTTCTTCCTTAGGCAAGAGAGAGAGGTCCGAATGTAAAACTAGTCGGATCGGACTAAAAACTTGATTTATGGGGTTTCTGTGAATGCCGATTACGTATCCGGAGTCAGTTTTTGATTTTCATTACTTCCTCTTTAAAAAAGGGAGAAGTTCAAATCTATAACTAATCGTAGTGGACTAAAAATTGCTATAAGCGGTTTTCGGGTTGCCTATTACGTATCCGGGATCAGATTTTGTTTTGTATTTTTCCCCTTCAGGCGAGAGAGAGGTACGAATGTAAAACAAGCCGGATCGGACTAAGATTTTTTTTATCACTTCTTCTTTAGGAGAGGGAAAGATCTGGAGAAATTCGCGAATTTTCTGTTATTCGCGTATGTAGCAGAAATGTTCAGCAAAATAATAAAGAATTATGGCAGCATTGTTGTCACGTTACTGGCATCGAAATCTAAAGTGTCGTCGCTGAAAAACGCGATTACGTGGCTATATCCGCAATTGAGATCACAACAGAGGAAACGATACTCGACACATACGTGAGAGCCAAAAAAAAAGGTCAGCTAGTGTGAGAGCACACCATTTACCGTAATCAAACATACGTGAAAGCAAAAACAAACTTTGCCGGAATTTCTCGGAATTACCCGACATTTTCCGGAATTTCTCGGACTTTGCCGGAATTTCTCGGAATTTTCGGGAATTTCTCCAGAATTAGCCTGAATTTCTCGGAATTACCCGGAATTTCTTCGGAACTTCCCGAAATTTCTCTGGAATTTCTCGGACTTTCCCGAAATTTTCCAGAATTTCTTGGAATTTCTTCTGTATGTCCTGCGGAATTTCTCAAGTAGTTACCCCTCGTTCTCAACACGTAACGGCGGCGATATTGGATGCTAAGAGCAGGTCCATC
Organism: Macrocera vittata; assembly: GCA_024741295.1. Classification (NCBI taxonomy): domain Eukaryota; kingdom Metazoa; phylum Arthropoda; class Insecta; order Diptera; family Keroplatidae; genus Macrocera; species Macrocera vittata. The sequence continues at coordinate 8,857 of JANTEX010290139.1, read as the reverse complement.
CATCCGAATGGCAATACACAGGTGATACGTTTGTTTTCGATACAGAGCTGGCAACTGATGGAAACTTTACCGAGTAAATGGATCACATTATCACGCCCACATAGGAATGGAAAAGAGACGAGGAAACAGGATATATAAGAGACACATTGCTAGCTACCAAGGCCACGTATTGGTCAATGCTAGTTGTTAGTGATTGGACTTCAGAGGCATTTCCAGCATCATTAATGCGTTCCTCATCAAACCGTGGCACGTCTCCTGATGATCATAGTGCCAATCAAACTATTTTTTTTTTTGAAAAAATCGGTACGGCAAACCAATCAGAGGGCTGTGATGGATGGAATTCAGTGGCACTTTATTCCACCGGCTTTGCAACATTTTGGCAAGCTGGTGTGAAGTCAGTGCTTACTTTTGAAGAGATGTCTACAACAATAACATAAAACGAGGCGTACCTAACCTAAAGGCCATTCTATCCAGTAACGAGTGACCCGTGTGATGCTTGTCTGACTGCAACAGCACCCTAGGTGGATAGTTTGGAAGAAAAAAATGGGCATTGGCCAAATGGCGGATTTTGGCCCATATCACACAAATGTATCTAGTCTTTGATGGTACACATCGTATCGACTAAATCGAGCATCATGAATCAGAAAACTATTTTGAGAATGTGGCATAATCAAATATGGTTATCTCAGTCTGGAAAATCATTGTCTTGCAAAATCTGACAAATTTGTGGCATTAACACCAACACATTGAATGGGCACATTGAATTGGCACACATGTATAACATATGCACCCAAAGCTGTCCAATAAAATTGTGCGGCTCAATACTGAAATTGTTCGACCGTCAATATTAAGAGCTCAATGTAAAAAATCAAATTTTGTTCAAATTCAACCTACTTATCTCGTAGTAAAAGATAACACTGCACATGGCATTCTAGATAAGAATTTCGTCGACCAATACAATGAAGATTTTTAGAAGGTTCAGAGAGTATGGGAAACATCTTTTTTGACTAATACAGACCAAGACATCGGTTCAAGTTTTCACGTTAAACATTATTTAACACACAAAGGATGAAATCAATGGCAATTTCAAAGAAATCGAACAACAAGAGGAAGAAGTTCAAACAATCGACGATATTTGACACACTAAAGCACTGTTATTCACTATCCCCTATTCAAAGGACCACATCATTGAGTGAGTATCCGGAAACATAACCAGCATTATTCAATTTGATCACCAGTAGCGGTTCTAGCTTCGGATCAACTAAACGGTAATCAGCTTATTGTTAAATTCGATTCAAATCTTTCCCGAGAAACAACTCGTGTCTGGTGTCCACATTTTGGATAAAATGGTTTATTCTCTTTAAAAAAGTATTTTGTGTCCAGACTCAAGTGCCCAGGCACATAGCTAAACACAAAGCGACTAGTCTGTGTTCAAACACGGTACAATTTTCTGTGTTCAGTTTGTGACTAGCGTTTAATCAGCCACAAAGAGACCAGTTCGTATCCGTGTCTCCACAATGCGGGCACAAAAGACCAATCCATCACTAGACCAATCTGGACACAAAACCCTAGTTCTTTACATGTCACAATGTTGACACAAGAGGCTAATCAGACGAAATTTGGGCACAAAGTTCTAGTGTTTGACCAGACAAAATGTGGCCACACAAGTTTAGTCCATTATCGCACCTGGTGCGGACACGTAGGAATAGTCCATCACTAGAAACAATCTGGCCACAATAGTCGAATTCCTCACAAGACAGAATGTTGACATAAGAGCCTAGCTCATGACCAGACACAACTTGGATAAAAAGTTCGAAACAACATATTGTTTAATAGGACGCAATGTGAGCACAAAAGCCTAGCCATCAGTAGATACAAATGTGTCCAGACATATGTGGCAAGGTGTTATTTTGCAAAGTCTCACACTTCCGACGGACTTAGGTCGCACTGTGCCTGACACATCATTTTGTATCCTACAGGGCATACTCCGGACATATTATGGACACATTTAGTGAATTTGTTTATCGGGTTTCCTGAAGTCAGACAGCTTTTAAAGAATGCTTCTTGCAAATTGAAGAATCTAGGAAAGGGTATTATTCCAAAATCAATGGATTGGATTCAAGATAACAAATTATACTGGCTCTCAACCACAATATTTTGTTAAGTACCAAAGTCGGTTTTATAACAATTTTTATTATCGCAGTCAATTCTTGTTCCCAACAAAGATGGACTGACTAAACGAAAATGGGCACTATAAACCACGATCCGGATCGGATTAGAAATTAGAGTGACTCTTCGTATTTGTTTTTAGTTCCTGTTAGAAAACAGGAACCATATTTGATTTTCACACAGGGGATATTGGTTTGGGTAGTTTTTCGAAATACCAAAATACCCTCAAACTGTGTTTAAAATTCGTTTTCAAAGTTTTAAGGCTACTGGAGCATTTCCGCGCTCTAAAGAAGTGCTGTTGCAAAAAGCAGTACGTAAAAATAATAGGAAGTTGACAAACCAGAGACTTTTATTCTTGAAATATACTCTAAACGGAAAAATTCCAAATTCGGAATTCCTTGAGGAACTAGCAACGCACGGGGAAATCGGATTTTTTTCTGGATTTTTTCCAATATTGATCCGATATATTATTCTACATGGCTTTTTTCCAATGTTGATTCGATATTGGATTTAATTTGGATTTCTGTAATATCGATCTGATATTGGATTTAATCTGGATTTTTTCCATTGTCGATCCGATATTGGATTTAACTATGGTTTTTTTTCCAATACTGATCCGATTAAACCTGGCTTTGTCCAATATATATGTATATAGTTACATAATTAAAATAATTAAATAAAAAACTTTACACGCAAAACCGACACGCAACCAGCATTCAAATGACCAAACTGGATAATTTCTGATATCTTTTCAATATAAAAAATATTAGAGGAAGTCGATAATGGTTAATTTCCGTGTGAATTTCCACGATGGAAGTAATTTTATATTAAATTTGGTACAATATACAGCGCATACATGTGTTAGTATAATCGTGTAAATCCATCTTGGATTGACAATGGAAATAATCCAATGATGGAAAAAATCCATTATCCTTTATACTGATGTAGCCTCACCGAGCAATATCGATACAGTTCTAATTTGGAGACCGACACTGAACGAGAGCAAGCTCCGTCGACCAAAACATTGGTTCCAAGAAACACGCACACGAAACGCAAACTGAAACCGACACACAATCATAACAACTAATCACACTACAGAATAATAGATTATCAATATAATAAAGCTTTTAGTAAATACAACAATTTTGTTTTGTTTTTTTTTTTTTTTGATTAAAATCTAAAGCACCAAACAGTTAATCGTTAAATTTCAACAATTAGGATCAAATCATTTTCACGGCGAAAACACTCTTAAGCTTCGTAACAATGTTGCCAGTACATTGGCCAAACATTCGGCCTGCAATGCTAACGGGCCCGGACCACACACACCAATCGGAACGCCGACCAGTTCACGAAAACTCGACGCAACGTCATGAATTTTCAGCACAATATTTCGCGTCTGAACCGGTGCCAATGTGTACCGCGTCATATCGTGCGCCAGCTCCGTAATACGTCGTAACGCCGTCAAACAAGACGTCAAATATTCGGGTAATTTATCAACGGACGACTGTGACATTGTGACGACTAACAATTTGGACGCGGTCACCAATTGTAGTGCTTGTTCGGTCAGATGGTCGCGTGCCATTTGAAACTTTGCCTCGTCAATAAGAACACCGCCACCGGCTGCTTGAGCCGCCGAACATTGGGCGGCTATTTGATCGAGTCGAACCAGTAGACCGGCCATTGCCACATCCGTTTTGCACATCAGATTGTCAATGTCAACGATGACCATTGATTGACCGGGCGTCAGACACGTAGACGTGGATGGCTGCGAAAGTTTTCGAGACAATTGCGGTGAGCACAATAGCGAAAGCTGTGGCTTTGCATTTGGGGCAGGATTCTTTAGGCAAACCGGTGGACAATCGCTGTGCGAACGATAATGACCGTTTGTACGGGCGGCCGGTATTGGAGGTACATCGTTTGGCGTTCCACTACTGCAAGTATTGGTACTTGTGAATGCGGTATCTATGGCATTGTACATGTTCGGGTGTCTATTGTGATATGGTGATCCGATGCCGGCCACACGAATGCCCGAATTGTTGTCGATGTGCTGAACTGTTTTCGGCAACGGTACTGGCGTTCGAAAAACCGGCTTAGTTGGAATAGGTGGCAAGTATGGCTTACGGGGTGGTAAAGTGGCAAGCAGCTGATGGGAGGTACCGCTTACGTCTGGTCGCGGTGGTAACTTTGGTGGTTGCATCATTGTCGAACCGCTTTCATCATTGCCGCGTCGATTTTCTGCCAATCGCATTGGTGACTTGGCATGGGCCACGTCAACGTTCTTCGGTGGTCGTGCCGGTGGAATGGGTCTGTCAACATGTTCGCAGCGACGAGGCGGCAAACGAAAACTGTCCGAATCGGAGTCGGACTCCTTAATTTCGGGACTTTTTTTCGATTTGGTACAACACGAAAACGGACCTTTACGTTCAACGGTCGCATATTCGATGACGTGTGTGTCCGCCGATAACGCTTTCGGCAACTTCAATGGACGTACATCCGGTTGAGTGCGTTGCGCCATATACGACGCATCACTGGCGTTTATGTACAGACTTTCCTTTGGATAAACAGTTGGTTTTGGCACAATTGGTTCAGTCTCACTGTGAGCAATGGTTCGGCAATCGACAGCCGGTAGCGGCTCCGCCAATGCCGTTGCACCGGTGGCGGCGGCGACGGCGGCGGCGGCAGCTGCAGCAGCTGCAGCTGCCGCTCTATCGTCTTCCAGTCCGGGTGGTGGCGGTATTATGAATGACATTATTTCTTCCGGTGTCAACTCCTTGGCCGGTGTCACCTTTTGTGTGGGCGGTGCAATTATCACTTTGGCCAGAAACTGTTCCAGATCGGCTGTGGCATCGGTGCATTTTTGCGACAGGTCACCGAAACCTCGTGGCGCCGCACTGATCACACTGAGCGCATCCAGTTCGTCGGGTGTTTGTGGCGGTGGTATTGTTGTCAAATCGATGACATCCGGATCGGTCTCAATGAACGTGTCGTCACCAATCTCAAAACCATACAATTCGGTCAGTTTTTCGGCCGCCAAATCAATGTCCTGCGTCTGGTCGGTGTTGCTGGCCTCTTTCAGCTGACGCAAATATTGCTTGAGATTCGTGTCTTTGGTGTCGGGTCCCATGACGGAATTGTCCGGACTGTGCAGACCGAAACTGCTACGAAAACCACTGCTACTGCGCACCGGCAAATTTCGGTGTATCGGCGAATGATTCGGTGTGCACACCGATTCCGAATCACTTTCGCTTTGTGACAGATCATTGCTGAGCGCATGCAAATCGTTCAACAATTGACTCAGGCCATGTGCACGACGTTGAACCTTTGACAGACATTCCGGTAGCCGGGACGCGGCCATCGCGTACGGATCGTTTGCTGCCAGCGCAGTTGATGTACCGTTACCGAGGCCGGACAAATCCAAATTCACCGACTCAGCCAACAGTACCAATGAATCACTGTGCCGTAATGCGCCCGGAGCCGGCGTATCCTCGTTCGACGACTGTTTGCTACTCGTCATACTTTCGCAGTCACTATCGAAATCCAATGATGTATCTTTCCACGGTAGTTTCGTGTCTGGTTTCATTTCGAATTCGTGCACCAGTTCACCTTGCTCGTTCAGATATTTCTCCGAACTTTCGACCATCCGTTGCATTTCGGCCACACGTCGCAGAACCTCTTCGTTTCGCGTTTCAATTAAACCGTTTGTCGGTTTTATGGCCTTTGTACCTTCGAGAATTTCCATGGTCAACATTGAATGCATATCGAAATCGTACGAATTTGAGCCGCCAATAATGACTGTACCATTCTGGAGCATGGCCGATTTGTGATTGTTATTGGACAATGTTGAGTTCATGTTTCTATCACAGTGCGTTTGATCGGCGTCGACATCGCTGCCGAGCCCACTTTCTTCGTGTATCGGTATATGACTAACGGAATGATAAGGTGGCGGTGTAAAAAAAGTTATGTTATGCATGCGACCTTGCTGGGTTGGTAGATAGTTCCATGTGGCCGGGAATACGGTGTGTTGCGATAAGTATGGCGGTGCATTTTCTTCAATGTATTCTTCTTCTTCTTTGTCAATGGGTAGTTCGCCGCCTTAATTGGGGCGATGGGAGGGGAAGAGGTGGAGGAAATTGATTATTATTTTACTTGCCTGATAACTGTTGAGAGAGACTGTTTGTTTACCTGTCAATAATCGATAGTATCCATACAGGACCAATGAAAATTCACATGCATCTCGATCCTCCATTGAGAATGTAACGAATTTGTCGAGTTGAATGTAAACAGTAACGGAATGAGTTATGTCATCTTCACGGGTAATGGCAACACGCGTTAAATGCTCTATATCGCATATTGGCTGTGGCTAATAGAACAATGGAAAGACAGAACGTGTCGGTTGTCATTAATAGACGCAAGACTGACAATAACATGCAGGGGCTTTTTAACATAAAGAAAAACCTAAAAATATGCAACATAGAACACAAAAGTAATCGGTCAGTGTAGCTTCGCTCAACCTATTTCGGAATTAATGGTCGGGGTCTCAGACTTTGCTTCTAGAGCACTGACGGTTTTACTTATTTCTCCAACTAATCACTACATACCATAACCTTTTCTGTATAACTTACCACTGAATTTCGAACGCCAGCAATTTGACTCAGCCCAAATCGAGGACTTATTAACAGCACCCTCTCGATGCCATCCCGCTGATTTGTGCTAAAGCATTTGGCTCCATAGCTCGGTAGTCCCGATATTATATCCAGATAATGAATTTTCGCCTAAAGACAATCGTTTGATACAAAAAAATGTTTTCCATCTCACTGACTTGTACCTTGTTACCTGTAATTGTGTTAACATTTTGTTAGACGATCCTGTCATTTGGGAGTTTAGCTTCAAGAAGTGTGCCATCAAACGCCTCAGTTCCTTGCGTTTCATACTCTCAATTAACGACAATGGCACGAAACGTTCCAATCCAAATTCCCGTCTATAAAGAAAAACAAAATGCCATACGTCACTTTAGTTTACTTTACTGCACGCTCCCGCATAACTTACTCAACCGTTTTAACCGTTAGCTTGGCCGGCGATATATTGTTGGCCAACGAGTGCTGATGTATGTTCAGAGCGGCCAAACGTAATGCCACGTCGGCCTGTAGTTCCGGCGAGAAACGCTCTTGCGTAACGTCATTGCAACACTGCATATACAGGTAGTCGAGAGCATTCAGATCTTTTTGGGCAAGAATGGCGGCCGATACCGGTACGAATGTGACACGAAACAAACATCGAAGCTTGTGGGCGCCTGGTCTCGCAGCAATCTGGTGAAGTCGTTTTTTGTTTTTAATTAATTATCAAGTGGTAATAGACAAATTTTGCTGTTACCCTGGCAAGCGTTTCCTTTGGATCCAGAAGCGTCAACTTATTTCGTTTTAGACTTTTAACGTGCTCCAAAACGAGACTGAAGTGTTCGTCGGCACTTAGGCAAAGTTTATCACGAAGCGATGTTACAACGTCCTATTTATTTTCGAAAAAATGGAATCGTTTATATGTCGAGCTTAAAGCCTTTTTTTTAAATAATTTGTGATGTACCTGAACAGTTGTTGTGCTGTCGTATTTGAAGGATTTTGTTTGGCCATTCTCCAGGAATACCTTTAGAACATTCGCCATTTGGGGTAAACAAATATCACCAAGTGAAAATGCTGATGGCTATAAAATAGATAGAAAGAAAGTATTATACATATTTCAGTGGATGGTCATTGCTCGAAGCTTATTGGACAAACTGGGTCATATGAGGACTTCTAACGAAATCGTTTGCGTCAGATCCTCCCAAACAGCACTCAATGCTTTTAGGCGTTGGCTAACTGCGCAGATACCGTCGTCAACCGACTTTATGATGTCAACGACGGACCATGCAATGATAACGTTACTTACACCACTTACACTTTATTAGACCAGACTCAAAAAAGTTTTCATAATTAGGTTCAAAAAAATTCTCTGTATAGTCAATCCGACGACGTCGGCCAACAGATAACCGCATAACACAGTCCAGTTCTCTATTAGACAGATTTAGGAACTAGATCTCTTTGTCCATCTATCTCTGTCGGCAGCCACGGTGACGGGTGAGTCAGACTTGAGTATCCATGTATATATGATATGGAGTAGGGTAAGACTGGACTATATTTTGAAAGTATTGATATATATCGATATAAAAACTTTATCGATATATGCAATCGATAACTTATGTATATATATAAATCGATAACTGCGATAATATCGATAAACATCGATACATATAGATATATGTTATATATCGATTGAGTATTCAATTAGCCATCCAAGTGGGTATCCAGTTAGGTATCCAATGGGCTATTCAGTTGGCTATCTAATTGGGTATCCAATTGGGGACTCAATTTGATATCCAATTGGATAAATAATCGGATACCTAATTAGATGCCCAATTGGATAAAAAATTGGATAGCCAATTGGCAATTAGATATTCGCTATCAAATTGGGTACCCAATTCGATACCCCATAGGATACCCAAATCCATACCAAATTCGATTGTTAATTGGATACCCAATCGGATACCCAATTGGATACGCAATTGGATGGATGGGTAATTGGCAATTGAGTAACCAATTGGCTAACCGATTGGGTACCCAATTGGGTATCCAGTTGGGTATCCAATTGGCTATCCAAT